>JAVQIZ010002974.1:0-12866 GCA_036023535.2 Galaxias brevipinnis
AAATCCTAACAGCTCGTTGCGCGAAGCGTCTTCTCAGTGCGTCTAACAATCGCTGATTGTTTGAGCAGGGTAGTAAGCAGGTAGATATTCGGTAATATTTGGCTGTATCCAAACAGGACTCCCCGTCAACACGTCGGCAAGCCTCGGTGAGCTACACTTTCCCAGAAACCCCCACTCAACAAACCTATGCAGAGATGTTTACGTGCTTCTTCGCAGAAGTATAAACCAGGCATAACGCTGAGCGAGAGAAGAAACAGTCTCTCTCTACAAACCAGGAACGAAATGTACAGGGAAACAGGGATCTTATATTTGCGTTTCTAAAATATCTCTATGGAGAATATAGTGGGGAAATTATCTTCCAGAATGGTCGGTGGGGGGAGCGTCGGTACTCCATAGGATGCCGGCGTTCTAGATCAACTTGGGACCCGGATTAACTTGGATCCATGTGTTTGCATGGGCCAATGTACGGCCAAATCATGGATTTTGAAATAGTATTAATTGATTGCATTTGATATAGGCCTATCAGTTTTCTAGACACCCAAAGCATGTGAATGGTGAAACATGCTCAAACAAATTGAGTCAGCCTACATATTAAAATAAAATATTATTTGAAGACTCTGTGTATGCACCTTCAGCTAAATAAATAATATCAAAAATTACAATGTAGAACATCTGGGATTCAAACCCATACATGACTGATCGGTAAGATTACTAGGTGTTTCACAAGGAGGCATCGCAAACGAGTGTTCGGTCTACAAGCTACGTTTTGAAAAGTGGTTCTGTTGTTGGTGTTACAACTCCTCTCGTTTTGTTTTCGGTTTACGCTCTCATTGGCTATAGGTCATCACTGCACCCGTTGCCAGTCTCAACACCTTTCAAGCCTGGTTTATATGCCCACGTCTGCGAACATACACGTAAACGTCTCTGCATAGCTGCGCAGAGAAGGGGTTTCTGGGAAAGTGTAGCTCACAGAAGCCCACCCAGATAGCAGTGGACTCTGTGCCAGATCTGCCCTCAACTCGCCAGATACTCGTAGCAGTCACCCCCGCTGTGTACTTTCACACCGAATGTGGCTGGAACCCTCTGGTTGACAATCGTGATGATATTACTGGTCCAGACACGGACTAGAACGCTATTGCGCAACTTGTGAAATCAAGTACTTTGTTTTGTAGTCCAGTAGGCAAATATTGCATCATAACTAATTTGCATTATGCAAAGTACAGTACAGTATACAAGTGGTACTGGGAGATAATCTTTTTGCAAACATGACTGAGAAGGTCTTCAGCATTATTGAGTGCCCTCCTTCAAACATTTACAGATTTCTTATTTCTTATTTCTACTAAAAGATTCATAGAGGCGTGGTAAGCGGCTACAACACGACATCTGTTGTGTGAGACACGGTGGCGATGTCACGTGTTAATGTGTAGCCTATTACATTTATTATGTGACGATGTGTTAAATCTACACTGAAGAGCAACTTTTGTACGGTCTGGAACACCAATGGCCCAGTGGTGGTTAGAGCTATATAAATGGTTAACATATCTGTGCTGTATCGACTTTTTTTTATTTAAAATATGGCCCTGTTCTGGCACAAAACTGTCAACGGTCTGAAATGCAGATCCACACCGAATGTGACCCATTGTGCAAAAAGACACTGTTGCAGATCCGTTTTACCGATCTGGGCTGAATCTTGGCGCACATTTGGGCCGTATCTGGGCCAGTTTAATTTAGCTATCTGGGCACAGACGCGGAAACGCGGAGTCCTTCCAAATCTTAACAGCGCGTTTGCGCGAAGCTTCTCTCGTGCGTCAAACAACCGCTGATTGGTTGAGCAGGTTAGGAAGCGAGTAGATATTCGGTAATATTTTGGCTGTATCCTAAACAAATGAAAACACAGATGACACAATGAACTGGAGTAGATAAAAGAGCGAACTATGTAAAGCAGCTTTGGTCTTTGTTTATACTTTTGTGGGACATGAACGGGGCCCCGTAGGCCTATCTGTTTCTTATACGGTTTTCTGTACATTCTGAATTAGTGAATGCGACACTGCCCTCCAGTAAACCTGTTTAAATTTACTTGAAAGGTATTTAGGCAAACTGCTGTACTAACGTCAGCACACGATGCAACTTCAAGATCAAAGTATAAACCAGGCTTCACACTATAGATGTTGGACTCTCCGACGCGACCAGATATTTAACCTGCTAGGTAACCAGTCGGGCGTTGCAGGGCAACAGCGACGCATCTATTGGCTCATTTCCACCAAACATTAGGTAACGGGTCGGGTCGGGATGCTACGTATCGGAACGGTTACACCGCGTTTCCACCGCAAACGGGTACCCTAAACTGTAGGCGGGGTTCATAGCCACATAACTATCATGACATAGTCAACGCGACAGAGTTATGGCATAACAATCGCAATGGAGGATAGCGAATGTTTTGCGTTCTTTCTTCTCGGTATTTGGATGCTGATTACAACAAAGAGAAAAGCTTTGTTTAATAAAAGGCTGAAGACAGGAAGGCGAAATAACGCCAAAATAAACAAGAGAGTTTGGGAAATGCTACTTCATGCAGAGGAGGAGAATGCCTCTTTGGTTAAACAAAAAACAAAAACGGCGCACAAAGTGACGATTTCTGTTGACCAATCAACAGTTTTTAGTGTTTCTAGCTCCACCTTTTGGGACCGGGTCTGTGTGCTGGGAACCTCAACAGAAGGGTAGCAAAAAGTAGGATGGAACCGGGGTATCTACCGTACCCTACACAACTTTTGCCGGTGGAACCGCAAAAATAACCGTTCCGCTCCGACCCGTAACCCAGTGCTGGGTGGAAGTGACTCATATGACTGTCTCTGATCGCTTGGCAAGCAGTTCACACTTCGATTGTCACTCACGGGAGCGCGCTATGATATCACACCTATGCATCTTGGAATGATTTGGGTATGCTATGTTTATGCGAATAATAAAACAATACAAATCTATCAAACGTTTTGATTGTTTAATATGTTGGAATCACAGAATGTTATTGTCTTACTGCAAATCATCGTGTTATCTGATGCTGCTGCTGTAACCTACAAAAAGGGAAAGTTAAAGAACATATTTGCTGAGGATTTGTCATTGACTTCCTCACCAAAAGTTGAAAAACATGTAAAGTATGTAAACATGAGTCAATCCTGTTCAGTCCCATTATCACACAAACCATCTCAGAAACCAATCAGAATACGTTCACATTTTATTCAGGTGTTTGAAAATACAAATTAAGCCTAATGTGAAATAGAACCTGGCAAGATAGGTTTAGACCCCTGGGAAAACAAATGCTGTCTTACTACACTACCTCTATGCCACGCCAAAAGAACATCAGAATTCAATGGTTTAACACTATTACTGTAAAGTCATTGTAGACATTAATAAGGCACATCCATTAATTTGACACTAGATTTAATTTTGGAGTTTGTGATATATTATGTTTCTGTGGCTCTAGAATGGGTTAGTGTTACAACAATTTTACACCTTTTGTACTGTGGGCTAGGTCAATGATAAATTAGCATGTGCATTATGCCTTTTTTAGTTTACTGGAAAATTTGTACGCAAGCCTAACAATAATGTTCTTACAACTTGCTGATAAAACAATGACATTCTGTGATTCTAACCTGCTGACCAGTTTGTTAAAAAAATAGGCCTGCTGAAGTATTCAGAGGATGTCATTTTTGGGTGGGCCGTTGGATTATTTTGGTGGTATTATTAGGGTGAGAAATGTAAGTTAATTTACTCCCCAGTGCGCATTATATTTCACCCAAAGTTACAGTTGAAGTCGGAAGTTTACATAATGCATTTAAACTATGTTTTTCACAATTCTTAACATTTAATACTGGTAAACATTCCCTGTTTTTGGTCAGATAGGATCACTACTTTATGTGAAATGTCTAACTAATACTAGAGAATGATTTTATTTCAGCTTTTATTTGTTTCATCACATTCCCAGTGTGTCAGAAGTTTGCATACACTTAATATCTGGTAGCATTGTCTTTAAATTGTTCAACCTGGGTCAAATGTTTCGGGTAGCCTTCCATAAGCTATACTCACAATAAATTGCTGGAATCTTGGCCCATTCCTTGTGAAAATTGGTGTAACTGAGTCAGGTTTGTAGGGATCCTTGCTTGCACATGCTTTTTCAGTTCTGCCCACAAATGTTCTCTTAGATTGAGGTCAGGACTTTGTAGTGGCCACTCCAATACCTTGACTTTGTTGTCTTTAAGCCATTTCCCACAACTTTGGAAGTATGCTTGGGATCATTATACATGTGGAAGACCCATTTGCTTTAACTTCCTGGTTCATGTCTTGAGATGTTGCTTCAATATATTCACATCATTTTGTGAAGTGCACTGCAGCAAAGCACCCCCACAACATGATGTTGCCACACCCGTGCTTCACTGTTGGGATGGTGTTTTTTGGCTGGCAAACCTCTCCCTTTTCATCCAAACATAACGATGGTAATTGTGGCCAGAGGACATTTTTCCCAAAAGATCTTTGTCCCCATGTGTAGTTGCAAACTGTAGTCTGGCTTTTTATGGTGGTTTTGGAGCAGTGGCTTCTTCATTGCTGCAGCCTTTCAGGTTATGTTGATATAGGACACGTTTTACTGTAGATATAGGATACCTTTGTAGCTGTTTCCATCAGCGTCATCACAAATTCCTTTGCTGCTGTTCTGGGATATATTTGCACTTGCTGAGCCAAATTACCTTTATCTCCAAGAGATTGAACGTGTCTTTTTCCTGAGTATGATGGCTCCAGAGGTCCCATGGTGATTACATTTGCATACCATTGTTTGTACAGATGAAGGTGGTACCTTCAGGTGTTTGGAAATTGCTCCCAATGATGAACCAGACTTGTGGAGGTCCCCAATTTATTTCTGAGGTCTTGTCTGATTTCTGTAGATTGTCCCATGATGTCAAGCAAAGAGGCACATAGTTTGAAGGTGTGCCTTAAAATAAATAGACAGGCACACCTCCAATTGACTCAGATGATGTTAATTAGCCTATTAGAAGCTTCTAATGCATGTAAATGTCCAACTTCAAATGTATAAACATAATTTTGGTCCAAGTCTATCTATTATCCAATGTCCACATTAATGTTGATTAAACAAAACCTGCTGACAGGCTACACTAATAATTAATATGGCATATTGGCTCCATGTTGTCTGTGTTATCCCATCAGGTCGGGGTTCGCTGTCAGATGAACATGGAGGTGTTGTATCTGTTCTGGCCCGCCAAGCAGCAGCTCTCACCAGAGACCCCACAGATACTCCCACTGTTTGCTTGGAGTCTGACTCAGGGTGAGACCTTTAATGACATTGGTTAAAAAGATACCAAAATATTATATTTATCAAATAAAGGCTTTTAAAGTTAAAGACCCGGGATGTCCAGCCTTTTGGTGGATGTTGGTGCCATCTGCTTGATTATACTGCCACCTTGTGAATATTGCTGCTGCTGTTGAAGTTGAAGCCACTCAATTTGTATATTTTACATAAATGAAAGCACTGTATAATGTTATTGTTTATGCTGAATAATCAACAGGCAAGCTAGGGAATGGGTTTGGTGTTAATAAATAGTTCCTTTAAATTTTAAGTAATGTCTTATTATTGGTGTAAGACAACTACTGTCAGCATATGGAAATCATCAGACATGTTTCAAATGATTTTTTCATAAATTCTATGAAAAAAACATGTTTTAATTATTTTAAAATGCTCCTTAAATACTACACCCGTTGGGATTTTATTGTAATATTTCTGGCTATTCCATTTGAACAAAGACAAGATTACAAACATCTTGTTGCCTTCAGATATATTTTGTCTATAGGCAATACTATTCTTTGCTTTTGCTCAGTTTTGTTGACTTGGCCCAGGCTCCTCTGGCCTAGGCATCAGTAAACATTAGGCTATTGTAACCATTTTTTTTTTCTTTTTGCAGGAATATCCTAGTGCGAACACATGGTACAATCACAGTGGCAGTTCACAAAATTGCATCATGAGACAGATTGTGTATAAATATGATACGTTTATTTTTGCAGTTTATATGTATGTATTGTGCGCATACATGTTTAAATACTGGATGTGCAATTGTCCAGCATCTCTGTCAATACTATTAAATACTATGTTGAACAGAGATCACAAGGCTAATCTGTTTACTCTTTTTGCCCAAGTCAATGTATCAACTCACTTAAGCCTTAAAGTGAATTGTTTGTTTTTGTTTAGATTGAAAAAGTCATTCTAAATGCTGTGTGAATCCAATGTAACTGTTTTTTTTGTTTAGTAAAGCCACCTGATATCTGAAAGTAATTGTTTTGAGTCAGTAATATTTAAACGTTTAACACAATCACGTTTATCTTAAAAACAAATCACTTGATGTACTTTAAAAGTGTGGAAAGTAAGGTAAACTAAGTAAATTGTAGGTTTTAGCCTAACCTACTCAGCCGGTTATACGTATTGAGTACACTTTTTTTTACTAGTCTGGCCAACGGTTGACATGCTTACATGTAGAGCTACATAATGTTAAAAAATATTATTATACATTAAAACAAAGTCAAACACTGATGTACAATAAATGGACCTTTTTAAACGAAGGTGTTTTAGTTTGAGAAATAGTGTGATGTTGGTAGTTTTTGACAGCAGATGATTTACTTTTTCCATGGGGATGTTTAAAGCTACGCTTTGGTCACGTGGCTGTCCCTGCGAAGGCTTTGGTTCTTACGAGCCGACAGGCTGCTTGCTCACTCATGAGAACTACTGGTGTTTGTGAAATCGACTGCTCACCTCTTAAGAATTAACACCTTGAGCGAAAGTTATGGCATCGGCATACTCAGGAAAAGCGGACTTTACTGCTCAACGACTTATATCTGTCCAAAAAATATAAGTAAGAGCATTTTGCCTCCTGTTTGGCGGATGGAGCCCGCATATCTGTAAGAAACATACCTTTGGATTAAAGAAGTACAGAGTTTAGTAAATTGGAGCCAGTCATACCAGTTTCGGACGCAGGTATGGGATGAATATTTACAAGCTACATCGAATACTATAGTATATTAGTATACTGTCTGCCAGAAAGTGATCACAGCCTAGTATTGATACGTTTACAACAATATGATTTTTTTTTTTGCTAAATATACCTATACATACAACTATAAAAAATACATATATTCGTTATGTAACTTATTGATTATTAC
Source organism: Galaxias brevipinnis (assembly GCA_036023535.2). Taxonomy (NCBI): domain Eukaryota; kingdom Metazoa; phylum Chordata; class Actinopteri; order Galaxiiformes; family Galaxiidae; genus Galaxias; species Galaxias brevipinnis. The sequence continues at coordinate 7,210 of JAVQIZ010002974.1, forward strand.
TTTAATAGTTAATTTCCAAATATAAATGAAATAACAGTTTTGGGATATCCTAGTCGAGTCTCTGTAATTAATTTACTTGTGTTTAGAGATTATATGGAAACTGAAATTATGCACTTATACAAAACCATGTAGCATACCATTTGTAATAAGTAAAGTTACCGCTGGATTACTTAATGTATAATTAATTTTGGTTTGCTATTACATACTGATCTTTGTTACATATTTGCCATATTCTAAACTAATTAGCTTACTTGAAGTTTAATTTACTAACCTGAGTTTGATACGTGGAATCAGTTTACTTGAAATCCAAACACCAAACACATCGTATGATTACAATGACCTTATCAATAGATAGTCTTGATTAGCTTATGTTGAAGTGCAGTGTGAAGATAATTAACAATGGTTGATTTCCCATAGTTTGCAGAATGTTGATAGAGTAAAACAATGCAACACAGATCCCGTGGGCTGCAGATAACATCTCTCTTCCAACAGCTTTATAAAGTAAGACCTAATTTTACTCACACATGGTCATCTTATTAGATTTTTATGGAACATGAACTAAGATAATCCTTCAACTAAAAACCAAGCAAAAATACATCACTGTACTAATGAGTGTAGGACCATTGGGAAGTGAGACAGTGTTAATGTGTGTTAATCAACATTTAAAGAAGCAAAACATTTTGTATTTCTTGAGATTGTAATATTTAACATTCCCTCAAGGGGAATCTGAAGAAGCATTCAGCTAATACCAAATAAGTCAATAAATTAGATGTATTCTGACTATGCTGATCAAGGTGTGGAGCATTACTGTTTGCTATTAACTGATACCCTCGGCCAATCAATATAGGGAGTCTATCCAAGGCAATGCTGAAACTCAAAATGATGAAAACTATTATGAGAACCCCCTGAAAGTTAAGACTTACCAGTTACCACACACTTAGAGAACCTGGGTCTTTAGAACTGTGTTGTCTTGTATTGCACAGCTGATGTATACAGCTTGCAGTTCACATTGTAAACAGCCAAGAACATTACCCTTGAAATAATTTATCAAAATGTCTTAATTTTCGCATTAAAGGTAAAAACTAAACAGATTATATCCAACCCCGCATATACATCCTTACATACCGAATGTACATTAAAGCCCACCTCATGTAAGCCCACAAGTTCTAAAACATTATTCAATTGTATTTGTATCCAATATTTTAACATAACCAACTGTTTGACAGTTAATCTGATTGTACCTGCACAACAACTCAACAGATTTGAATGTTCAGAAATGATTTTGCATCACTTTTTTTAAACATAATCCTACACTATGGTTATGCAGGTCATCAAACATATTATGAAGTTCTGAAAACGTTATTACAAAAGCACATACATCTCTGGAACGTTTGTGTTAATGTTAATGTGTTTGTTGTTTGTGTGTGTGTTTGGCTTTCATGAGTCTAATTAATGACAAACCTTGTATATGTCTTTTTAAGATTTAAGTCTAAAATTGGAAAGTACTTCATGTCACCCTTTATCGACTTGAAGAAGATGCTTGGAGAATAGGACTTTAACATTTTCTTTGCCGTTTCCGGACCCTCAACCATGCTACCAAAAGAGCATAACAGGTAAAGATCATGTCAGGTTTTTCTGTTACAATAGTTTGTGCTAGTAATCTAGAAAAGCTATCGATTGGTTGATTACATTTTGAAAGATATGCTCAAATCATCTTTTATTGGTAGCATAATGCTAATTATTCGTATTTTTCTTCCTAAATCTGGTAACTATTTAATGTCCAGAGTTTCTTTTGTCATTTTAGCCAATGTAATAACCCATGCCAACTCAAATGTAATGATCCATACCAACATTGATCATACTAAGAAGTGTCTTCCGTGTAATACTGCAATCTCAGTTGAAAGATTTAAAATTGAAATGCACAGGGCTACTTGGTAATGTAGCTCCAGCTCTCTTTGTTAATCATAGTGGGTCACTGCAACATAAAAAGCTAGTCCCACATATGCTCTACAAGTAAATGTGAAAGCTTTTGGTGGCAATTAACTAAACTGCCACCTAACTTTGAGCTGTTGAAACCCATTTGAATGGATTTCAATGGCTCACAGATGACAAAGTCCTTTTTATTAGGAGTCTCGTTTTCCTAGTCTCACCTAAGAATTCTGCACTGTCAAATTATGAGGAGACAAGCCTCGAGCAGCCACGCTATCTGGACGCTGTATCTTTGTGTTGTGCCACTGTGCTAGATACCAGAAAGCCTGGACAAAGCTGCATTCAGCTTGGGATAGGTCATTTTATAAAGTCGTAGGAAGGCGTTCATTTGTTTTGAGGTTCTAAGGGTCATCCTTGATATGATTATCAGAAACAGACACCGATTTTACGTAGTGCATGGCTGTTTCCCAGTAATAGCCAATCATCTAGTTATTGAGAGTACTCTACAGAATTACTTCATATTTATATAGTTTGGAGTATTTATAACCTGCAACATCTTTTCCCACAGTCCTGGTACTACAGGTTATTTTTTTGTTTTTCTCTTTGACAAGTTCCTCCTCTGTTTCCAATTAGTGCTATCCCGACATCTTTGAAACGTGGCCTTACAACTTAAGCTTTTAGAGTGGGGCTGGAAGAAAGTGACTTCCCAATAGCTTTTCCCCTTTTCAATGGAGTACATTTATCATCTACGGTTAAAACCATCAAGTCATTACATTCTGTGTTCAGTTGGTTTAAAGGACATCACAGTTAGGAAGTGACTTTAGGAGACTTCCCAGTATTTTTTATTTGCCTTTTCTTTGAAGTACAATGCTAGTTGGTACTACTGGCTTACAGATATTGTTGCTAAGCTAGTCTACATTTGATATCGATCCTCACGTCTATCTAGGGTTAAGTAGGAACATATCTTATTTTCCAAAAAGTTGAACTATACCTTTAACCATCAATAACAAGCCAAAATAAGCTAATAAACTGTGTTTTCCCAGGACATGTATATGTTCAGATGCGTTTTCTTAGCAAGCAGCAGAGACTTGTAGTGATATGTAGTAATTGTAGTCAGTCAATAAGCATGGGTTACAAAACACTAGGGGATAACCTGTGAACAGTGCATAAAAGAGAAAAGCTTTGCCTGTATTACACTGGTCCAATTCATTTCCTGTAAATCCTCTCAGTTATGGCAATAAGACTTTATTTCAATGCGGTGAACATAACGTTTTCATAAAAAATATATAAACCATTCATAACAGTTAAAACCATACTTTTTAAATGTTGTAAGAGATTTATTATGTTATTAAGTTTTATAATAACATATAATAAGGACATATGTGTTTTCAATTGAATAATATGGATTTTAAAATGTTATCTAAATATAATGCAATGGGAGACTGGGAAATATTTCCTGTTTTGTTTTGATCTTCCTATCACTCAATAGGCTAATTGAAACCTTTATGCGGTCTACAATAACATAATCTGTTGGGAAGCTGTTATGAAGGGTCTATGCCAACGTTATGAATGGGTTATGTGCACACCCATCAATTTAATTCCAAAATGTGAACGCTTAATTCACAGTTTTATGAACTGTAACATTTTAATGTATCTTGCATTGTCAAATAATCGTTGGAACTCATCAAGGTTATGTCCTATTTCTGTAACAATACCAAGTATCATCTATCATCTATCAAAGCACTGCGTAACATTTGTTCTGAAAAGGGTTGTATAAAAAATATGGATTATTACTATTATTATTATCTGAACTAGCACCTAGTTGGGTGCTAGTTTGAATTATTACCTCTAAACCTGCTATTTTGCCAACTGTTCAAATATGTTAAAACATGCTGTTGATGATGGCACAACAGGTAAAGAGTAGTTTACTGGTTATATTGTAACATGTTATTGTAACATGTTGATGTTTAACTGTCATGTTGAGGTCAAATGTGGAAGATGAAATGGGTAACTGGGAGAAGGTTTAACAAAAGTGGCTTCTAAGAAATGTTAGAAGCACGATTTAAAACCATGTTCATTCACTAGGCAGCCGTCTCAAAGCAGATTTAAAGAGGCATGACCAAGTCAATCTCATAAATCACTTTGGAACAAGACTGCTGAAGACTTCACAAGTCTTGGGTCTCATGACCTTTGTAATACTTGCACCTATGAACTTGTAAACACACACAGAATTGGAATATGATAAGAATTAAACTTTGGTTTGGTTTTAGTATATTTTAATTGGGATATAATGCTACGGTGACAAGAAGAGGATGAGAAAGAAATTTAAATTAAATGTGTCTTATTCACAATTCTTGATGTAAGGCTTTTTCACAACGGCATGTGGCAGCCGTGTCTACTAGTGCACATTGAGCTAAAGTACAGGAGGTTGATGAGCTGAACAGGTTTTACTGCTTGGGCAAAGTGATAAAAGGGTTTGGGGGCAGCCGTGTCAACTGACCTTATTTTTCAGATTGTATTTCAGATTAGATCAGATCATCATATTCAGCTTTAAGTGCTATTTTTGGAGCAAGGCTACCCCGGGAAAGCAGCAAGCAGAGAGCATAATGCTGAGTCAGTTCTACGTTAGAGTCTCTAGACATGGATATTCATTATTTATTAAGGCTTCGACATTCATATACCTGTTGCACAGTAAACATGCATGACACACTAGAGTGGAGAGATGCTGTAGTGAGACGAAAAAAAGGGTGAACTTTATTGTACCTGTTCTGTTTCTTGTTATGGCTGAGATTTAACTTGTGTTTTTAGTGAAACCAAGGCAACCCAGATCAATGCTCCTTCCTTCATCACCAAGAAAAATAAGTGTGAGAATGAGGTCAACTACGTGGATCCTCCAGATGGGGGTTGGGGCTGGTTGGTGGTACTACACTGCTTCCTGGTATGTTGGAATAATTTGCTATATATTACAAAGCCTTACAACATTGCACCTATGTTAGTTATTAAATTTGTTTTTACGTAATCCCAGGTAAATGTGCTGGTAATGGGAACACTGAAGAGCTTTGGTATCTTCTTCGTGGCTTTTCAAGATGAGTTTGGAGGATCGGCAGAGAGTATCAGCTGGATTGGCTCCATCATGTCTAGTCTGCGACTCTCTGGAGGTCAGGGATCATGTAATATTAAACTTTACACTGTCATCTTTATATAGGGATGTATCACAAGTGTCTTTCCTTTATACCATGAGTCTTTGCTTAGGCTCTCTTTTCCCTAGTTTGTTTAATAGCAAGCCTACGGTTCCTTACATTGGACCTACCTTGAAAACAAGACAAAGAAAAATCAAAGATTAAAGAGGCCCTATTATGCTTTTTGAGTTTTTCCCTTTCCTTTAGTATGTTAAATAGCTTTTTGTGCACGTAAAAGGTCTGAAAAGTTCCAAAGCCCACGGGAGCTACTCTCTCTCACAGAAAATACTGCTTCTGCACTGCCTGAAACGCCTCGTTTGAAGTCCGGTGTTTTCTTCCGTAACTTATCTACATCACTAAATCACACATTTGCATAATGCCTACCTAGCGGCTAGTTTGGCACGCCCTCAAACAGAGCCAATCAGAGCGGAGGCTGGGAAGTTTGGATAGTGGTTTCGCCATGTCGTGAAAACACTGTTTTTGTCAGTGCAAAGGCAAATTCCCTTTGTTTCGCCAGCTGACCAATCAGAGCAGACTGGGGTCGTCAGG
>JAVQIZ010002990.1:0-11347 GCA_036023535.2 Galaxias brevipinnis
CACACACACACACACACACACACACACACACACACACACACACACACACACACACACACACACACACACACACACACACACACACACACACACATATGCACACACACATATGCACACAAACACTATAGAAGAGACCTTCACGTGGCAATGTTGAGCCTGGGAGCGTCTGGTATAAGTCGGCCCTTGGTGGCATCTAGCTGACTGTACTCTTCTATCAGGGAGTTGAGGGAGGAGAGGGCCTCGGTGAAGCAGCTCTGCTCCATCCCGTCAACCTGGAGGTAGTGGTGCAGGTGAGCCTGAAGACATCAGGAGGACATGTTTGAAAGTGCTGCCTCGATTGTTCTGAGTTGGCACTGTACACCAAAATATATTTACAATTGGAAATAAAAAAAAGCATTGCATTGCTATTGAATATGAGCTATACGCGTCCGTTTGAATATCATGTGTAAAAGTGTATTTTCGCTTGTGCACATTTTTTTATGCTTTTATGCTTTAGCCATGATTGATCGCTCCAGCCCGCACCGTCACAAAGGAACACAGACACGGCGACCGACCTTTTTCTTGTAGAGCCTGCCGAAGCGCTCTCGAAGCTCCACGAAGGTGGGCTTCACGCAGGTGTTGTTGGCCAGGGCCAGCAGGGAGTGTGTGTGGCCCACAGGAGGCACCGAACACAGGCCCGTCTTCCAGCCCTCCTGGTTCCACGAGACAAAGGGCAACGTGGGCCGCAGTCTGGAGAGAGAGGGAGAGGGAGAAAGGAATGGGCCCTTCGACACACCGGATAAAAGGGAGAACACCGCTCCCAACAGGCTGCCGTGTATGTCAATTTAGCAGACTGCGTTGCGAAATATTGTTGACATGTAAGTCCACTGGGTTGAATGTGCCCTGAGGCCTCTTTGGGTGTGGGTGGGAGGGGGTATTTTCCCCTCTGATTTACACCACGGTCACGCACAGGTATGTGCTCTCATACCAGTTCCTGTTCCTCTTGACAACATGCCATGAGGAGGGGGCAAACAGGAAAAGAGGGGGAGGCGAGCAGTGGTTCTGAATAGGCCAGTCATGAATCACTGTGGTTGACCACCAGCTCTGAATGGGAGCCCTATGTGTAAGAGAGGGAGGCACTGGGAAGGTCATCAGTGGGTCTGTGAGGGGGAGTGTGCTGGCGGATAGAGGAGGCGGCTGTTCTGACCTCTCGATGTTGCGGCGAAGGTCGGACACCTGCACGTTGCCACGCACCATGAGGGCACAGGCCAGGTAGAGGCTGCGCTTGGGGTCGGCGTGGATCAGCTGGTGGTCTTTGCTGAAGGCATCGGTGAACATCTGATCCAGCCTTGAAGTGCATAAAGAAATTATGCAATTATGCAAAACAAAACAATTATAAAATAATGAAATGGTCTAAATAGCAATATTAAGTAAAAATCTCAACAGTAAATGCAGAGTGAGTGCTGTATGTAAAAAAAAATTTAATAAGTGAATTGCCTGGATATTGGTTAGAAAGGGATGTTTGACATTCACCACTACTAAAAACAAAGACTACTTACTAAGAGGGCAGTATGGGAAATCTAAAGGTAATATTCTTAGGAAAACTATATATAAATATATGAGGAAGCCACGTGCAAAGCCTCTTTAGAGTTATTCCGCCTAGGCTGACACCAGTGACGCTTCAAGGTGACCTCCCACTTAAAATAACGACCATCAAAACATGCTAAGTCAGTAGATATCAATATTCCGCATTCTAAAAGAAAACGTGTGGCACAAAATGAACTTATCGAAAGGATTTCTTCTGACTAAGCGGGTTTTTACAAGGGATCTCCTCACATGTGGAGTGAGGCAGACAGCGCATGTAGTGGCGGACCTTCGAGTGGGGATCTGGACATCCGACAGGGTGTAGAGGGGCGTGAGGCTAGACACCAGGTAATGCAGACGAGGATAGGGGACCAGGTTCACGGCGATCTCGTTCAGGTCCATGTTGAGAGACCCCTCAAAGCGGGCAGAGCTGGGGCACACAAACAAGGAACGACATGGGACAAAACATCCCCCCCTCCGGCCCCTAACCTTGGACATTGCGCAATAGCGCCATTTGTTTCTCGTTGAGAATGTTTGTCACTTCAGTTTCCCTCTACCTGCTTGCCTTTGTTCTAAAGTTATAAAGAGATGCTTATCCTGACAAGTAGGTAATAAAGTAATTTGAAGCCAAGGGAAGACCTCGGGGTAACGGGAGTGAGGCACCACTAAAAGACTCCTGGTCTCCTTGGTTACCTGGTGAGGTTGAGCAGCAGGTTGGCCACTATGTTGTTCATGGCATCGAAGGGCTTCTCGGCTCCGCTCACCCCGCCCCGACCCGAGATGACGGAGGAGTCCCTCTTGATCGCTGCGCCGGACATGTGGTTGACCTTGTTCACGATGTCTACCAGGGACTGCAGGGAAGGGACACGCATAAACAAGTGAACCAGCAACAGGGCTTTTTTGGTGAACGAAGCAGACACACACGGCCCACACAAGCCCACGCGCACACCTGGTTCTCAACGGGCAGCACACAGTCGGCGTGCTCCGTGAGCTCCCTCATGGCCAGGACGCTGTTGTAGGGCGAGGTGACCACGTCGTCCTCGGCCGAGGGGTAGACAGAGGTGACGATTCGGCAGACCTCGGGGAACTCCTCCTCCAGCAGGCTCAGCATGCGGGTCCCCAGGCCGGAGCCGGTGCCTGGCCCAGCACAGCGCAGCAGGGTCACACTCAAACCACACACATATAAGCTGGAGAGTGCAACAGCCTGTGAGGACAGATCTGTATGGAGTGTGTGTGTGTGTGTGTGTGTGTGTGTGTGTGTGTGTGTGTGTGTGTGTGGCGAGGCCAATGCCTGCCTCTGCTGTAAGGTTCTCACCTCCACCCATGGAGTGAATTAGGAAAAAGCACTGCAGGCAGTCACAGTGTTCCGCCGCCCTCCGCAGCTTGTCCACTATCTGCTCCCTGTAAGCTGAGCCGTACGTCAAGTGTCCAACCGCCCTAGACAGGTGATATGAAAAAGTCAAAACCATTAGGCTCAAATGTAAATATTTATTTTTGAGATACTGTAACTTTACTTTTTTAATGCTTATTTTATTTTATTTTGCTGTTGTTGCAATTTATATATTCTTCCTTTAAACAGGGCACTGCTGGAAAAGAGATCTGGTCTCAGTCGGTTACCCCTGTATAAATAAAATAAATAATAACACCACCTACATTCAATAGTAATAGTAAATAAAAAACAAACATCTTCTAAATAAATTAGGGTCACATACCATGTGTAATAACTGTATATGAAAAATCAACGATAGTAGAATTTCTTTCGAATAACATCTGTATACAGTTGTCAGTAAAAATGTATATTAATTTTAAAAGTAAAATAATAGAGGACACACTCTGGGCTCATTTGCAAACTAAAGTGTATTATGTTACAATCTAGAGAGCACAGCGTGCAAGTAATGTTATGTCCACTATTCTCAAAGCATTCTTTATAAATCTACTCCAGGACAAACTAAAAGCATAGTGACACAGGTCACCTCTGAAAAGGTTTTCAAGAGGCCAAGGTCACAGGACAAACTGGTTATTTTCCATCCAATTTTGGTTAATGCGCTGGGTTTTTCTTGTGTATACTTCTAACACCAGTCATAAATAATTTCTAGACTTGAAGAAAAGGTCATAATGAAATAAATATAAACATCAGATAATTATCCCCCTGATATTGCTAATTTTAGGAGACTTCATTTGAAGATATGGACCTATTATAAAACCTCTGTTACAAAAGAAAAATAAGCCGTTTCATAATCTACATTTGGCCCCTGGCCACGTGAGGTGGCACCCTGGGGGTTGGCAGTCTCTCACCAGTTGTTACCCGACCCAGACACGTCTGTGAGGAGCTGGGTGCTGTCAAACACCTCCCTCAGAGGGCCTTGCAAGATTTCATTCACCACGCCCTCCTCCATGTCCACGAGAACCGCCTGTGGAGAGCCATTCCCCATGTCAGAGAATGTGAACACACACACACACACACACAGTCTCACAAATCATTAGAGTGAACAGGTCACACACACACACACAAAGGTTACCCTGGCCTTCAGTGATCGGATCCTCTCGCCGGTAATGTTACCAGCACCCCCGTTGCTTCTCCTGGAAAAGCACAGAAAGACAATTGTAGAAGCGCTCCATTGGGTCGACTAAGCAGTCGCGTTTCCATGATTGTGGTGATGTCGGGGTTAAGTGGATCAAAGCAAGATGCAAGTGAGAATAAAATTACCGGGAGTCTACATTCCGGAAAAAACTGCTCAGTGCCTCGTCATATATACCCTTCTGAAAGTGAACAATGAGAGACATGTTAGAGATATTCTTAACCAGAGTGATGTGATAAACATGCCAACTGGTCCAACTTCAAGTTTCAGTTCACACACACTAGGGACTCAAGTTAAAAATAAAAAAGCAACTGTGGTTTTGGACAACTCCAGGTGTCAGGCAGTGCTAAACCAACGTGGAATGTGGGCTTACATATATTATATGCTTGAAAAACTATTAAACATAAAAAAAACTCAAATAACACAATCCTATACACCTTAACATCTAACAACCTGGTCAACAAGTTAATCTTCTATACAAAAAGTTAGAGAATAAACCAATACTGACTAAAATTAACTCACTTTATTGACATGTGCATGTTCCCTTAAGGCAAGATCCCAAAACCTGCAGCCAACTTGGTTGCCACACTGTCCAACTAAAGAAAATAGAACATATGATTCACCTTACGATGTTGCAAATTGCATTATGCCTGGCTTTAAGAGTAGTTTCAAGACAGGAATTTGATAAAAAAAAAATTGATATTAAGAACAAATCAAAAAGGTCAAATAGGTGGCACGCTAGCTGAATCATAAACCCATGCTTTTTCCCCTTCAATGCTACTTTTTCAGTTATTGACTTGCCTGAGTATATTGTACTAGTTAGATGGTCCATTATCAATTAAGCTGTAGTGTTATTGCTAGTTTAATTAGCTGCCTAGCCCTGCACCGCATATTGTTGTAAATTGAAGCACGGTATAACGTCAGATATCTCAGCAAAAGTTACTCACCTTGTACTACTACCGACTGTGCCATCGCAAATAATCAAGTGGAAAAATAACTTTTTGTATCATCAATGTAACTAACGTTGGTTGTTTGAGATGTGTGAAGGCAGTTTGAGGTCCGCGCCACAACAACACTTTGTCGTATAATGATGACGTTTTGTCATGGAAACGGAAGGCTCTCCGCTTCCAATAGCCCTGGGCGTAGCCAGTGTTCTAGTGCAGGCCTACTGAACTTTGCAGAAACCTCAATTGTTTTCACCAGCCTAAGTCAACTTTGGGGTAATACATAATGGTAAAAAATATTGCTCTTCAGCACACATTTCTCCCGTAATAATATACACTTCTGTGCAATAGCTGGTATATGCACTAGATGGCAGTGCACGTTTCAATTAACTGTAGAAGTAAAACAACACGTGCACGCTCGATAACTACAAAATCTAAATTTCCATTTATTTTTGGGGTCAAACAGTAGAATAATTGGAAGTATTTCTGGCATATTACTAGCTCTACTAGTAGAAAATAATGACCTTCCAACATTATGTTTTTAATGCTAGTTAATATATAAGCTAAAGTTTTGAATAAGCAATTTCATTTAATTTAAGTTTCTGTGAATGTAATAATAAAAACAGTACTTTTTTGGGGAAAGAAAAGAGGCAAACACATTTTATTCAGCAAAATGAGAAAGACGAGTTACATAAAAATGTGCTATTTGATGTTTCAAAGTGTAGTGAAAGTATTCAGAAAGGCAGAGGGGAACTAAAGGAAAAGAATGAGACTTTGGATTGTCATAACACAGAGATTGAAGACTCAAAGCAAAAGTGTTCCTGAAAAAGGAGATATAGGCTCCCTGGCAGAAAGTAGTGGTCCCAGAAACGGTGTTCATATTGCCCTGAGAAGATGTGAATACTGCGGGCATACGGCTCATTGTTATCAAAAAATTATATATGCTTACAGTGGCAACATTTGAATGATTCTTTTTGTAAAATAAACACAAGTAAGGGTATTGTTACAATGCATCAAGTAAAAAAGTGAAACATAAAAAAACAACACAGTGAAAGACACAAAAAACGAAATATAAAAAATTAATTGGTGCTTTATCTCTTAGTGAAGCATTGTCATAAAAAGTTGAAATGAGGCTTATGTTGAGTCAGTTTTTGTTGCCAAGGGGAAATGGAGACGATAGTCACAGGTCTGTTAGGCTGCTGGACAGGAGCCAACGCTGACCGCCCCGCTTACAAGAGCAGCTTTGCTTAGGCTCACTTCGCTGCCATTGATTGTCAGGTTCTTCAGGCAGCCAATGTAGGGCGTCCTGAGGGCAATGCCTTCTGGGAGAAGAGAGTCTACAAGAAATAATGGACAATCAAATTACTCATGCTATTTGCCGCAATTGATATCCCTCATCTGTGGGATATGCTGTAATTTGTAGGTGCAATAATTTGATCAAATGCATAGGATAAGAATACATTTTTGGGCAAATGTTTTGATGAAATTGATGAGCAAGAATGTTCCCACCAAACCATGTAGGACACTTTAAATCAGTTCTACTGCAAGATTGCCCTATTCACTTTTTCTTTTCATTGTGAAATCTAAATTTCAACCACAGCAGTTTGGCTTGATTGTATACTATAGCCACTAACCTGGAGCTCCACCAACGAACACTGGGGTCAAAGTTTTCAAAGAGCTGGGGTTGAGAGGTCCCACCACATGACTGACCTCTGAGTCCACATCGAGCTGGACAACATTGGCATCGCGGATCACTGGGAGCAAGTGAGACGTCAGACGTTAACCCAGTGTCTCTACGACATACCAATGATCCATGTGGTTCTGTGTTTAGACTAGCCGTTCAGTGAAACGGGGTTTACTCACCAGAGATTCTGTGCCAGCTTCCATCACATAATCCCTGTTTAGGAGATATACGAGTAAAGAACTCTCGCACCCCATTGTTCACTAGGACCACCACCTACAGCAACATACATTCATATCATGTTTCGGTCAGACAATAATGGATAGGCTAAAAAGTCTTACTGCATTTGCATCAACCATGACTTACCACCCCTTGTTGCATGTAAATAGTGAAATACTCCTCTTCTGCTGTGAAAACATGCAGTAGCACACCAGATGCCACACGGGGACGCACTTCCACCGCCAACTCGAATTTCTGCCCCAATTTGAATGTCTCATCTAAAGGAGAATGGAGTAAAAATAGGTTTGTTGAAGTAGCGTCGGGTGTTTGCCCAGTCAGAACCTTGACTTTAGTTCCTTTAACCTGGCATACTTCGGTATACACTTCAGCCCACTGAGGTATGTACATGTGAGAATCCGAGCCGACCACAGTGGGGTGTGAAATTGCTCTGTGCTCATTCAACAGCTGCAGCTCAGCTCCCGAGACCTTGAGACCTCGCCTGTACTTTCCACCAATGCACATTTTCACTGCAGCTGCACTGGGAATATTGTATTTCTCTGTCCTAACCAGAATCTTTGCTTCCACCTCGCAGTGGTTGAACGGTTGAGTGGGTTCGCACGTTTTTCAAAAGGTAATCTAACATGCCGTGCGATACAACAGATACATTGCTGCCAAACAGCGTCTCGTTGGCTATTGTTTGTTTTAGACTCTTCCATAATGAGCAGCGTGCCATATCAGTGTGTGGCAGCATTACGGGAACAACATTGCAACAAATAAATGTTTTGACACGTTTTCTTTTGTACGCTACTACATTTCAGGTAAATCTGGAAGAGGCTTGGGCCCTCGGTGTGCAGCCAGAGGCGCCTCTAGGACGAGAATGGAATGTGTCCGCTCTCAGGTTGCCATTTCTCAACTGAATCTGCAAACAGGGCTTGCATATTACCCAAGACAACGTATCCGCCCTCCTGGGAGAAGTATGTCCCCCGTTCAGCGAGGCCCTCGAAACACGGCGTGACTCCGAAGGTCTGTGACGCGGGCGGCAGCCTCTGGCCGTCCAGCCGAAGGTCCTTCACACAGCCTGTGAAGCTGTAGGCCGAGTTTCTCTACAGGAGGCAATACAGAGCGCAGAGAGTTACAGTCGTCAGTATGAAATCAACAGGAAGGCAGACACACAGACACAGGATGCTGTCATGCGGGGGTTCAAAGGGGAAAGGGGTCACAATAGTGGTTTCCTGCTTTTTTTGTGGGAACCATATGAACTACACACGGCGTTGCGAAATAGTTGGATCCCTTTTGTTATGACCATATATGGTACAGTGCATGTCAGATAACACTGGAGCACGGTCAGTTGTAAAGCGATGTTTGAAAAGGGTCATATATTCTTTGACCCTCTTTCACCTATTGACCCTCTTTCATGAGTTTCAAAGGGTTTCTGCTGAGAACTTTTCCACCCAGTTTTATCCTCCCTTTGCCTTTAAGGCTGGTTCCCAGGGCGATTATGTTACGTACCTGAATATTCTTTAGAGCCAATCCTGGAGGCACCCCTCCCACGTAGAGCGGACCGTTGACATACCAGGAGATGTTGCTGCCCTGCGCTTTATCCTCCAACACCGTCAGCCCATTCATGATTAATTGACCCATATTACCATCACGGATAAAAGCCACCTGTGGCAGGGGGGAGAGAGGGTGGAATGCTGGGAATATGAGTGGCCGATGTGACAAGCCGACAAAAACAAAACCCATGTATTTTCTCTCGAGAGGAATAAATACATAATGAACTCACGTCATGCCACGCTCCGTTGTTGAGCTGTGTCCTGCTCCTGACCTTGACCCTGTGATGGCCCAGGTTGAAGGTGAACACCAGCTTCCCGTGGGCCAGAAAGAGAGCCATGAAGTTGTCCTCCTGCTCGTCCGACACGTAAAAGATGAGGCCGAAGGAAGACTTGGTCCTCAGGGACAGGGTGAAATGGGACCTGGGAGGCGAAAGCGGGCATTGATTCACGACGAGCACACGGAGACATTGGCACCAAACATTTCGGCCATTCCGTTCCACATGCCTCAGTGGGTCCCACCCGCATAGCCTTGACTTCGGAGTTACCTCCCGAGTGCTCTCTCCAGCGCCACCTACCTTTCGGAGAGCGACTGGGAGACGTCGGGATACTCGTGCCGGCTGTTGGCGATGCCGCCGTAGTGGTGGGCTTGACGGCTGGCTGGGGGGCGGTAGGACAGGTTGCAAGGCACAGCGTCCGTCTCCAATGGATCCTGGCCAGTGCTTCTCAGTCCCATCAGGCCCTGAGGCAGGCTGGACTTATCTCGGCCGACCTTATGGAAGAGAGCAATGCTATGTGCCTTAGATTATGGAGCCATCTCGGTACACAAGCTTTTAAGGCCTGCGGCTATATACTCCACAGTGATTACTGCGCACTCTGTTCTCTTTATGCATATTGATGCTACGCGTTTCCCACAACCTGATTTTTATATGAGCTATTTAAATACCAAACCCTCAGGGCCTGGAAACTTCATTAAGTGACCAAAAACTCTCATTATACCTTCCTGGACTGGCTGTGTTTGGGCCCTGAGGAGTCTTTGTTTTGCTTTGCCAGCAGGGCAGAAGGCGGTCGCTCCATTTGGCAGTCCTGGAGGGATGTCTGGACATTCTCAGTGTACCTCTGGAAGTCCTCGGGCTCAATGTCCCTGTCTTGTCTGCAGAAGAGAGTGAGAGAAAGGCAGAGAGGGAGAGAGAGAGAGAGAGAGAGAGAGAGAGAAAGGGAGAGAGAGAGTGTATATAAGAAAGAGTGGGAGTTGATGCAAGGACAGTGCCAAAATAAGCAACATCCATGGAGACAAACTCTATAAACACAAAACTCATGTCTCCATGGAACCAAACTCAGTGCCCCCACTACCACCCCTCAGCTTGTTGTTGCTGTGTTTGTTCTACTGACTTTTCTTGTCTGGCATACTGATAGAGAGCGGGCTTCTACACTTGCAGAAACTAGTGCCAAATCCTCAATTAGCTTGATCCCACAACTATACTTTCTCGCGCTACAGAGCAAATTCAGTGAAAGGTTTCATAATTCATTAGCTAATGAAAAAAGGTATAACACAATGAAAAAAGAGAAAAAGAAAATGTAAGTGCACGTATCCAATAAATGTAGCCTTCTTCCTATCCGACTCTTGCCTTGGAGTGTTCTAGTTAACGTGTGCTTTACTTAAGACTCTGGCAGGCTGCGGTGAGTATACCTGTTGATGTAGGCATAGCTGATGCAACCGGTGAAGTTCTTCATGGAGCTGCTGGGCGACCCTCCAAAGTAGAAGGTCCTCTGGGTGGCGGGGGAGGAGGACCCCGAGGACGTCCGCTTCTTCTCGTGCTTATCTTTGTCGTCCACCACCAACTCGTACCTGAGGGCAGTCGAGTTAGCTTTTCATTTCAAGCTTAACATTTTTTATTCAACTGTAAACGTGGAATGCTTTCGCAAGCAACCGTCCTACACGGCATATGACAGTTCATGACAGGATCACATTTATTTACAGGATCAACAGAATCAGACTCCTTACTTTTCGTTGTTTACTGAAGCCACAATGAAATGAGACCGTCCATCGTTGTACTGTTTGGATTTGGATTTAACTCTGGTGCCCTTGGCGTTCAACACCACTGCGCCATTCTCTAAAGAGATGCTGAACTCGTCACTCTAAAAGAGAAAGACAGTTATAGTCCACTGAGAGGGATATTCTTACACGAAGAGAACACTATTTAAAATGTCAAGATTCACATGTGTTAATAAACCCATATACCCCTTCTCTGTGGTAGAAAAGAAGTCCAGTTGATTGCTCAGTTCTGAAGTTCAGGCCTCCCTCGAAGGAATCGAAGGGAGAGATCTTTGCTGTCGATCCTAGGTAGCCTTCCCCATTGAAGGAAGCTTTGCGGGACATCTGCAAATCAACAAAACGGCTCAGTGAGCAATTATCCAGGACTTGGACTTCTATAAAAAACAAAACATTAAAGCTCCACCGAGGTCTTATTCTTTGACCTTAAGATACTGTAAGAGGAATGTTGGCGACACACTGTGCACAGAAGCATGCCATGCCGTGTTTAGGAAGAAGGGGCCGTTGTGTATGTTTCGAGAGTGGAACACTCACAAAGGACTCCTCGGGGCAGCCACTGCTGATGCCGATCGTGCCTGGCTCCTCCAGCAAGTTGAAGTCTTTCTTCTGGAACTGGAAGCCCTTCACGCAGCCCTTCAATCCCACCAGAGAGCTTAGCTCGGTCCTGGGGGGGGGGGGGTGGGGGGGGGTGGGGGGGGTCAGTGGGCTGTTAGCCAAAACCTGCACAGTAAGCTTGCATACTTTAAATGTCTAAGGCC
>JAVQIZ010002993.1:0-16582 GCA_036023535.2 Galaxias brevipinnis
TGGAGTTTTCCCCGGTGAACGAGAGGGTCGCATCTTTGCGACTGCGAGTCGCTGGGGGGAAGGCTCTGACTGTTGTTTGTGCTTATGCACCAAATGGCAGTTCGGAGTATCCGGCCTTCTTGGAGTCGCTGGGTGGGTTCCTGGAAAGGGTACCATCTACTGATTCTATAGTTCTGCTGGGGGACTTCAACTCCCACGTGGGTGACGGAGAAACCTGGAGAGGGGTGATTGGGAGGAATGGCCTGCCCGATCTGAACCAGAGTGGTACTTGTTGTTGGACTTCTGTGTTAGGCATGGATTGTCCATAACAAACATCATGTTCGAACATAGGGAGGTTCATAAGTGTACCTGGTACCAGAGCATCATATGCCGCAGATCAATGATCAGCTTTGTGGTCGTATCGTCAGACCTGTGGCCGTATATCTTGGACAATCGGGAAAAGAGAGGAGCTGAGCTGTCAACTGATCACCACCTGGTGGTGAGTTGGATCAGATGGCGGGGGAGGCTACCGGACAGACCCGGTAAACCCAAACGTGTAGTGAGGGTGAATTGGGAATGTCTGGCTGAGGACCCTGTCCGTGAGGTCTTCAACTCCCACCTCCGGAAGAACTTCTTGTGCATCCAGGGGGAGGTTGGGAACATTGATTACGAGTGGACCATGTTCAAAACAGCCATTGTGGAAGCGGCTGCTAGGAGTTGTGGTCAGAAGGTCATCGGTGCCTGTTGTGGCGGCAACCAAAGAACCCGCTTGTGGACACCAGCAGTGAAGGAAGCTGTCAGACTGAAGAAGGAGGCCTTTCAGGCTTGTTTGGCCCAAGGGTCTCCTGAAGCAGCAGATGGGTACCGGCCAGCCCGAAGGGCTGCAGTTTCGGTAGTCAAAGAAGCAAAAACCCGGGTGTGGGAGGAGTTCGGGGAGCCTATGGAGAAGGACTTTAGGTTGACCTTAAGGAAGTTCTGGCAAACCGTTAGACGGCTCAGAAAGGGAAAGCCGGGATGGGAGTTTGCCCATCCAGTCAACATGTGTTTTGCAGGAGTATGGTGTACCGGGGCCATTGCTACGAGCCATTCAGTCCCTATATAACCAGAGTGAGAGTTGTGTCCATATACTCGGCACAAAGTCAGTGGGTGTTGGACTCCGCCAGGGCTGTCCCTTGTCACCGGTTCTGTTTGTGATTTTTATGGATAGAATCTCAAGGCATAGCCGGGGGAAGGAGTGTGTCCAGTTTGGAGACCTCAGAATTGCTACTCTGCCCTTTGCAGATGATGTGGTTCTGTTGGCTTCTTCAGACTGCGACCTTCAGCATGCACTGGAGCGGTTTGCAGCTGAGTGTGAAGCGGTCGGGATGAGAGTCAGCACCTCCGATTGACAGTCGGATTGGTGCAGCATCAGCAGTAATGCGGGCGTTGTACGGGACCGTCGTGTTGAGCCGAAAGGTGAAGCTCACGATTTACCAGTCAGTCTACGTCCCAACCCTCACCTATGGTCGTGAGCTTTGGGTACAGACTGAAAGAATACGGTTGCGAGTACAAGCGGCTGAAATGTGTTTCCTCCGTAGGGTGGCTGGGCTCAGCCTTAGGGATAGTGTAAAGACCTCGGTCATCCGGAGGGAGCTCGGAGTAGAGCCGCTGCTCCTTCGCATCGAAAGGAGCCAGATGAAGTGGTTCGGGCATCTGATTAGGATGCCTCCTGGGCGCCTTCCATTGGAGGTTTTCCCTACCTGTAGGAGACCCTGGGGTAGACCCAGAACACGCTGGAGAGATTATATATCTCATCTGGCCTGGGAACGCCTCGGGATCCTCCAGGAGGAGCTGGAAAGCGTTGCTGGGGATAGGGAAATCTGGACTATCCTTCTTAGCCTGCTGCCACCATGACCTGGCCCCGGATAAGCGGCGGAAAATGGATGGATGGATGGGCACAAAACAGTTCCATCTCCTTTCTTGTTCACCGGGTAGATCTCAGACTTGAGCTACAACATAGAGACATGCCATTTGCAGAGGTTCTCTGATGACACAGCTATTATGGGGTGTATCAGAGGAGGAAGAGAGAAGGAGTACCGTGATCTGGTGGAGTGCCGTGTTTAGTGGTGTAATGATGGTTGACTCCATCTCAACATCAGCAAAATCAAAGAGATGGTGATGGACTTCAGGAGGGCCAAGGCACATCCCTCTTCCATCCCTATCCTGGGAGTGGACGTGGAGGTTGTTGAATCCTACAAGTACTTGGGGGTTCCTCTCTACAACAGGCTGGAGTGGGGCATGTCCAACACAGAGCCAACTTTTCTTCTTGAGGAGGCTCAGGTCCTTAGGTGTATGCAGGACATTGCTGAGGATGTTCTGCCAGTCTGTGGTTGCAGGTACTATCCTCTATAGAGCTGTAGTTTGGGGAGGAGGAACCAGCGCTGGTGACGGGGAAACCGTAGTGAAGTACAGATCACTTGCAAAACTCCTGACCATAATGGGCAATCTCTCACAACCTCTACATAACATTGTGTCAAAACAGAGAAGCATATATATAGCACTTTTCAAAATACACAAGATATGACGTTATAATATCCATTATACCATACTCCAAGATGAATACTTCAAAAGCCAATATTTTAGAATGAGCTTGGGTTGAGAGCAGATAGGTCATTGGGGTTTTCAAGTGGGCACCCTCCATCCTGGATGTTACATTATTTTTGAACCAATGACACCTCCAGAAGGCTTAACGGTGAGCAAAGATGTCTCAGAGCCACCCCCCTCCATATACGCTCTCGGCAAGGCCAGATGTTCAAAAAATACTAAAAAGATTGTTGTGAGATATCCCTGTCCCTGTTCCTGCAGGCTCTTTTCTTTTAGTTCTCCTTTGATTTTTAATTGCCATTTTAAATATATCACACCAAGCAAAATAGTTGTAAAACACAAATGTGCAATCGTCTTGATGAGGTTTTATTGAGGCTACAGGGAAATTAATCAGACAATGTGTATAACAATATGCTGAGATAATAATAAGCCAGCAGCACCCTCTTGTGTTGTTCAATAAAAGCTTCAACCATGTGTTGATTTCCCCTTGGTTATCTCTGAACAATGTAAGAACTCTTTGAGATTTTTACATATTATTAAAAGCAAACTTTGTTACTATTCTGGATGGCTTGATTTATCAAGAACATGTTTCTGATCAATGGCTTGTCTGTTGAAACAACATAACTCAAGGATTTGCTTTAGTTGAGGACAATAGACTCATGGACTTATTAGATCCCTACCAACATCCAAATCCTTACAGTAATGAGCTTTCAATAACTAACCAACCCACTAGGATTTAGCTGAATGTTGCCTCAGGCTCTGGTGATTCTACATAATTTCTAACCGCATCTCATTTAAATTTTATGGGTGGGTCAAGGCTGCAGTAGGCCTACTTAAATGCTGACTAACCCAATATCTTCAAGAGTATTGGTTAAAAATAGAGAGAGTTTAAGGTTTAATTTTTCTTGACCTACTTGCATTGTTTTCTAGCGATAGGCAAGATATTGGCCTACATTCAAATCAGAGCGTGTGTGCACTTCCTCCTGCTTATGTGAAATACATTTAAGATGCGTAATATTTCAAGATGAGATTCCTAACAAGTGTGATCTGCTGCCATAATGGTATGGCTGATTTTGAATGAATGAAAAATAATAACACTGTCGATGACTCAATCCCTTTTTGTTTAACTATATTGAGTGGGAAAATAAATAAATATTGCATATTCTAATTCCTAAAGGCTGTGAGGTTGTTAACGCTAATTCAAAACGGAATTTTAATGCAACTCAGAATTCAGCTTTTGTTTGGAGCACGATCAGAACTTTCCATGGAGCAGTTTTCTTCCTACATGGTTATTTAGGTCATGATTAGTGGCATGTCTTTTGAGGAATTTGAAAGGTGTCCAATCAATTGGGCTAGAAGAATCACCCCATCTCTGTTGCCATGGGAAGAAAGCAAGAACCTCCTCCAAATACAGCGTCACCGAAGTAAATCTAGACTTTTTCACGAATAGGGGTGTGGGAGGTAACTTGCGGTCATTCTTTTCGGAATAGGCTGACAATGCTTAGTTCACACTTAGGCCACCACAGTCATTTAACCCTAAAACGCATAATTAGAGTCCTTTTTCAATTTATATTGTTTAGCAACTTACAACGCAATAGGATTTCTCGTCGGAGATTAAAGTTGGATATCCTATTAAAAGGCCAAAATCTGAAGGCTGATCAATTTAAGAGCAAGTGTTACGTTCAACAGAAAGGGTTAATTTGAAGCAAACTCCTCCCAGTAGTCGATTGTGGGTTGTGTGAATGCTGGCATAATTTCAAGGGTGGCTTTAAAAGTCGGTGGCTGTTGTGTCCTTGAAAGTAGAGGAGCTGTCACAGTGCGTGTGGTGCTGAAAGTACCACTTGCAGTAATGTGGTCGGTGTTTTTTATTTTTCTGTCTTATCTGGACAGAAACTTCGTCAAGGGTGAATTCCTGAATAATCCCATTGATGCAGCTAAAGAAAGCAAAGCAATGTTCATTATGCTTAATAACACTTTTTGTGCAACAATGTCAGTCATCGGGGAGAACTACCTTTACCAAGTGTCTGACGGAATTGAGAAGATGCGCTCTGTGTACAGCCCCTCGGGAAAACTCGTGGACTGCTCTGTGACTGTGAACCAGATGCAAGTAAAGGCATTCATGCATTTTTGTCGACTGGGGTTGAAAGACCGTAGAGATAAACCTGAAGATTTCGAGGTTAATTTCGCACACATGGTCGATGTCAAATTTGGCTGTGAAGAGTTTCAGAGGGGACCTGAGCGCACCAGTGTGGCCAAGATAAATGTACCAACGATTGAGTTACATGATAGTGAGAAAGATAGCTCAATGCATGAGAAGAACAATCTGCTTTTGCGGTCGAAGAGGGGTTTTACCTATCCTGGAACACTTTGGTGTGGAGCAGGGAACATGGCTGAGCACTACGACCAATTGGGTGAGTTGTAACATTTAGTAAATTCATATTACTTTTACTAAGTAAAAGTACTAGGCCCTATTACTTTGTTTTGTATGCAAATTGCACTATTCATGCATTTTGATTATGCAGTTCCTCTCTTAGCAATCTCTAGCTAGTAAAATACACTTTTATTCACAGGGAATTTTGCAGAGACTGACAGTTGTTGCCGCATCCATGACCACTGCCCTCATGTCATCCATGCATTCTCTTCTAAGTTTGGCTATACAAATTTCAACTTGATTTCCGTTAGTCATTGTGACTGTGATAATGCGTAAGTCAGGCTTTTTTAGTTTCAACTGACAACTTTAAAATCTTTTTACTGATTTTAGTTAAATGATTTTTGATTTCTGGAAAAAAAAAAAAGGTGTCCACTGGATCCATTTAATTTAAAGTAATCATTTTCTCTTTGTCATGCATCTCAGGTTAAAGGCTTGTTTGAGGAAAGTCAATGACACATCTTCTAGAATTGTTGGCCAGGCTTTTTTCAATGTCATGGAGGTGCCCTGCTTTGAGTTTGCCTATGAAGAGCAATGTGTAGAGCGGCACTGGTATGGCGTGTAAGTATATTCTGCTATAAAAAGTAGCTTTTATGTGGCTTTTCATGGTACTGAATTGTATACTCAAGGTACAAAATGTTAACTGTCAATATCAATTCTCCATCTCTCTCTCTATCTCTCTCTCTCTCTCTCTCTCCCCTTTCCAAAGGTGTAAAAAATATGAGATGGTTCCTGTTGCTGTGGCTAAAGAGTCAGTCCCATATGACTTTGGAGGTATCGACGTTATTGACGTGCTGACGGTGTCTCCTCCAAAAGAGACATATTCTAAGAAAGATAATGAGCAGGAAAAAGCTGAGGGCACCACTCAGTCCACAGTGTCTGGCTCCCCGACATCAGCACCTGAGGAACCCTCCCTTGGGAATGTGGTCATAGCTGCTGAGGACTTTATCAAGGTCTTAGCTACCGTCTCCACCTCTCAGAGCTCCACCACTGACAGTAGCAAGGGAGAGGCACAGACGTCCGATAAAAAGAAGAAGAAGAATAGTGGTAAAAAGAGAAAAAACTCAAAGAAAAGGAACGGAAAGGGACGAAAGAGAAAACAGAAAATAGACGCAGGCATTAAAGTAGAGGATGGAGCCACAGTGACCCCATCTAGCAGCAAGGTACAGGAAGACATTCATAAGAGTAGCCATATGAACGAACAAGGAAAGGTCAAAAGTTTCATTGAAAGTACATTTGATCTGGGGGAAAAATACCCACCTTCCAATGATGTCATGAAAGATGAGCCAGGGGTGGATGAAAAAACTGATCATGTTTCTGTTGCCCCTGCTGTTGAGAAGGAGCAAGTGGTGCAAAAGATGCCAGCAGTGCCATTTGAGACCACAGACATAGCCCTTCCCTCTCCTACTTCAAGCACCCCCACTGTAACAATGCACAAAACCCAAAGGCAAAGGTCAAGAAAGAGGGAGGGGAGGAGAAAACAGAAAAACTTCACACCAAGGCCTTCTCCAATAGACTTTTCACCAAACAGTGTCCCGACAAAAGAACTTCCCATCATCACAACAGACAGTTCAAATCAACCAACCCTTACAAAGGCTGTCATACTCCCATTGGCGCAGCTTGAGCAACAGGGATTTAAGGGCCGCAGTGAAAAGAGGCCTGACATGGCCACTGCCAACATCCTCATTGTAACGGCCACCCAAAGCAACAGGCACGGGTCAACTGAGAGAGGAGAGAGATGGGGAAGGAAAAAAAAGAGGAAATTAACCACCAATCCTATTTTAGCACGTGCTCGTCAAAGTTTTACAGACATTCTTGACAAAGTGATCACTAGCACGAGTGCACCAAACGTTGTAACCACTAATGTGAATCCTGCAGAGTGGCGGGAGTCAAATAAGCCAGAGGCTTATGAAGAGATAGCATGCATTTCTAATTCATCTGTAACATGTAGTAGTTTGACCAGCATTCAGACCAAAAGGCACCAGTCAAAAGGGAGAGTCGGGAGAAAGAGAAGGGGTAAAATAGTCCTTCCTCCTTTATCAAGGGGTGCCTCCCCAACAAAAAAGTCTGATGATATGGTTGAATTTCTTACTGCCAGCCCAGAGAGCACCAGTATTATGAATGTCCTCATTACCACCACTGCTATGCTTAGACCAACTGGACAACTGTACAACATAGAGAACCCCAGTGAGACGAGTGCCACTGTTATCCCTTCAGTCACGGTTAAAACACGTAGGTCTAAACAGAGGGCTGGTAGGAAAAGAAATAGGGAAATCACGCCTACCGGACCCAGTGATGGCATTACTAAACCTGGTAAAAATGAACCTAAGCTTGGATTGACGACAATGACTGGTTCGATATCCCCAACCATCTTGTCAAAACCTGAAGAAGAAGTCAACAAAGCAACTGTAGAAAACAAAATCTATAAAGTACAGACCAGCATCCTCCCTATGAGCCCTGTTGAGTTTTCTATTCAGAGGGCAAAACATCAATTTGGCCAAAAGAAAAAGAGAAAAGCAACTGTTTTGAACAGAACACCATGACACGTTAATACGCATGCTGCTGCACCTGTAGAATGACAGAGTACAATGTCATCATATATGGTTGGTCAAGCTCTAGACTATAAGTGCAGCCGTGATACTTGGAAACTCAGATATTGCAGGAGTAAAAGCATATACTGTATACTGCTTTTAGTGAAATCAACCTGAAAGAGTAATCTATTTTAATAGTCATGTTCATTGATTGGACAATTCATGTTTTGTAATGCTTCATGTGCATGTCTGCAATAAAACATTGGAATGAAGAACATTTGGTGCAATCATTCATGTCATTTTTTTTAGGACTTTATATCATGCACCTGATGATCCCTACATGAAATGTTAAGGGGAGCAGATTTATTTTCATCAGTTTACCAGAAACTTTACTTTACTTTACTTTTTAAGAAACTTTATTATAGTACTGTGTATGCAGTCGTAAAATGTGATTGCAAGTACATACCCTATAATGGAGACTTATAGTCCCCCTGCAAATGTGTCTTAAGCCTTGTGTGGAAGGTCACATTCTTACTTAAGGATTAGGTGTTCGCTCTGCACACTATGATCTTGGCTGTTGAATGAGGGTTGTACCACCCAGTGCGGGGTCCGAAATCCCACATCAGCTGATTTTCACATGCTTGCTACCAACAGGAATTTAGCTGAATGAGACTGACATACAATTCATTCAGACCGTGCTACTACCTCACCTCTTTTGCATGCTTAGATTTCTACACGTTTCTACCTCATAAGATTATTCAAATGGCTCAGGATGATTGGGCAGAATATGTGGGGTGATGGAGGAACACTATGCACTCAAATGGATTATCTAAAAGTTGTAGATTCCACACTGTAATGAGAACTACATAACAATGAGGACTTTTATGATAGGGATCATGTTCCCAGACCTTTGGAAGAAACAGAAGCATTCAACAGCACTTAACGCGGGGGCAGAGAGTTCAGATGCAATACCAAAGTAGCACGAATTGAATAGAAGACTAGAGAATTTCTTCTTCAATGACACGTTACGTTTTTATTTTTAAATGAATGACAATGTGAATAACACACTTTCATAGTAAGTTGTTTTTTGCTTGACACTTGGCAGATGATTCATTTAGCCTGCATTTCTTATTGCATGCATAAGCAATGATGCTTTCACAACTATGCAGTACATTGATGAACAATACAAACAAAGCTTTAAACAAATTACAGTAATGTGACAGAAAATGCAGTGACAGAATACAAGATACAGATGCTTTGAAGAATAACTGAGTTAACAGCTTCCTCATGGTGTAAACGCTACCTGAATTAGATATTTTTTTGCATGCATTTGAAGTTAATAAGCTTAAAACTCGATTCTAAGAAATCATGTAGTGTCCTGTACATTCCACAAAAGCTGCACGTCAGAAATAATTTAGTAATGATCCTCTGTCATTTCATACCAAGTCAGAAATGGAGTATTACAAGACCTTGTTGGTGGGTAAAATGCCATAAATATGTACAGCATCAGTAAATGTTCTTAGTTGTTATCATGATTTTACGATTCCATGTTGGTCGACATAAGCTTACCCCTCATGTTAAGCACTAGGCTTGCCTAATTGCAATAAAGTAGATTAATACTGTATGTCTTTACAGCGAAGCAAAAACATTTGTCAAGAATGGACTAAGATAGTTCTGCATCTACCTAGCGATCCATCTCATCCAGCAGTGGTGTGGCGTCTCCAGCAATAGACATGGGTGTGCTCTCGATCATGGGGCTGGGTGAGGGTCGTGGTGTCATCCTGCTAGGCCTCTGCTTCTTGCGCTCTGCCTCCTTCTCCTGCAGCCACTGCTCTGCCATCTTACCCCAGTCCACAGCTGTATGTGAGGTTGCCCTAATGGTTTTGAAACACAGAAACAAATAGGATAATGCATATCACTCCTGACGTTTTTAGTTTTTTTTTTGTACATTTTGTCAGTGTTCAAAGCGAGAAGCCATATGAATTGACTTACTTTGCTTGCAACTGCTGTGAGGTCCTGTGACGGGAAGAGCACGATGAAGACGGTGTAGAGGAGGAAGGGCGGTGACTATGTGAGGATTGGGGGGTGCTACTGGGGTACTGGGGTGTTGCAATAGACTGGGGCTGGCTGGGAGTGGGCGTTGTGAAGGAGTAGCTAGGCGTCATAATGGGGGTAGCAAGAGGCTGCTGAGCGGGGGTTGCAAACACCTATTGAAATGGGGGAAAAAAAGTTTAGCTCAAGCTCATAATAAAGTATAATCATAGATATTTTCACAAAATATGTTGTGTTTCAAAGAAGTCCAAACATACGTGATAGGCGCTACTGCTGCCCCCGCCGCCTGTGCTGCTTCCACTGTAGGCATACTGGCTCGAGGCCCACTGTGCTGGGGTAGTGTTTGGGTTCTGACCCTGGCCTGTTACCGCGGCGATGGCACTGAACATCTGAGAAGTCATGTTTGGAGGGAGGGCACTGACTGCTCTTGTAAGGTCTGAATGGAGCAGATATGGTAATCAAGAGACACACATTACAACAGGGTTGCTTTCAAAAAAGAACTCTATTCTTATTAGAGCTTGGGTTGTTCCTTGTAAATATAAAACCTAATAATACATAGATATAGAGTGTTTGTTTTTGTTTTGATCAAAATCTACACAACAAATTACAACAGCATGTTGACATTTGTAATGCTTAGACATGGGAAATAAACCTTTAGACCATAGATCCTACAGAATAATATAATTTACGGACCCGCAATATTAATATTGGCTGGTGTGGCATTGATGGAGGCAGGAGTTCGTGTTCTGGTACTGCTGCTGGGAGTGATCCCTGTTGGAGAAACATGGCACAAGATTATGCAAATAAACAGGAAAGGCCTGGGCCTCTTGTCTCATTGTTTGTTGATTCAGAGACTGCTTTACAATGGACTCTAACCTGGCACTGGCTCTTGGTAATGGTCCTTGAACCAGCGGAAAAGTCCATTGACTGTTGGGAAAATCTGGGATCGGTATCTGAATCCCTCGGGTGTGATAGTCACAAACTCAATCCTTGGAAACATGAAGATGACAGTATGATAATGTAAACATGTTGGTGTTCTTCTATAATGACAATTTAACATACAGCACCAATCATTAATATCACGGAACCTTAGAAAAAAAGGCAATTAAAGGGTTAATATCTACATCCATGTCTGTTCTTGATACAAACCCAGTAGACACGCTTGATCTTGGCAAGCATTAGCAGGCAAGACACATGACCCTTCATGCTATTCCTACTGACCTGACACGCATTCTGTGTTTTGGTGTGAGCGCTTCCAACTTTACACAAAAGGTAATTCTTTTAAATGTCAATTGCACATGGAAAAAAATTAAACCAAGTGCATCTCCAGCATTTCTATATCTATGCAAATGCTTGCATGAATGGGGGTCATTAACACAACAAAAGGCAGCGGGTACTGGTTGGCAGTCCCCAGCTAACCTTGGCTTTCCGCGGGGCTGGTAACCGAGTAGGAACTTTCCCGGCAGCTCTCTACAGGCAGACACATAGTAAGGGATGAATGTAGGCTTCTCCTTCTTGCTTTTCACAAGGACTTCCTCCATTTTCTACAATTTAAAAAGAGCGGCAGCTGATGATGGTGGAAAAAGACAACAACAACAGTCCAAGGCTCAAAGGATTTCCGTATTGTTGCACACTCAATAGCCCTTACACTCTCTTCAACAGATGGCAGATGGCTAATTTACGATGTTAAAACAGTTAAGTCCACATTATATTGCAGTTTAAAGTGTATCATTAAACTCAACATTCTGCCGCAGTACCTTTCTGTCCCCACCATTGCATTCCTGAAAATACTTGTGGCCAAGGAAATCTCGAGCAAAAGCAGCCATTGGTTGAACGTATCGGGCAGTAATTTCATCCAGGTCTTCAAATTCCTAGGGGAAAGTTTGTGATTTTTAAATAATAATTTGTATTTCACAACATAAATGTGAAGCCCCTGCCCTTTCGCTAATCCCAAATGTATTTAAATAAACAAATTGAACAAGGTTTTACTTCATTGTTGATCCACAGTGTATGTCCTAGACTGAAGGCGTTCTCTTTGCCTTCCTCCCGTACATCTATGTGTTGGTAGATTCCCTCAGCCACCTTCCAGGTGACAGTGAGGTGGTTCTCCCCCTTGCTGCTGGGCCTGATAATCACATCTCCCTGGTCCATGGCCTCCATCATCTTTTCCGCCTGCTTGAAGTTGATGTTGTGAAAAGAGGGGTGGGCTATAACTCTCTTGATGTAGGCTATTAAAACGAGAAGGATATATTTAAGCACATGCTGCAAAATAGTGAATTGATGCTCTAGAAGTATTGCTAAAAAGCAACCATATCACATACCACCTCTATTGTGAATGAGGTTAAAAGATTATTCAAATCAATAGGCGAATGATCTTTGGGACCGCGACTAAAGTTTAGAATAAAGTCGAAAAAGGATTTGTGCTAGAGACTTATAATAATAAAGATTTGAGACACACTTGTTCTCAGCTGTTTCTTCTTGGCCTCATCCTCTTGTTTGATGTCTTCGTTTTCAGCGTCAAAGTCATAGTATGTGTCCTTTGGTAGCTTCCACTCGTTGTTTTTATCTGACAGGTCTGACGTGCGACATGTGAGGTCTACATTGAGCTTCTCTATGTCAATCTTCATGATTCTGCAGTGCACTGTCATTCCCACCTGCATGTACAAACATTGGTATCTGGTTGAACGCCTTTGGAAAACATACATTTATAATTGTCCTGTTCTAGTTTAGATTCTACATTTAAATACCAAAGAACAATACATTTAAGTACCTTAACTCTTTCCTCAGGGTGTTTGACTACTTTGTCACTAAGAAACTTTGTTGGTATAAAGCCGTTGACACCATTGTCCATGCGAGCACGTACTCCAATGGCTTGACCGGGACAAGAACCACTGTCAAAATGATTCCAAACCTACAAGATATTCAATTAAGTATGAGAGCAGGCAAGCTAATTGTGATTTGAGTGTGCTATACATGACTCCTATGTATGATTGCACGATATATGACTGCTATAATGTCAGTCACTGTCATAGCTAAACATATGCACCACAACAGAGGCTGTTCTCACCTCGCTGAGTTCAGGAAAGTTGTCCTGGTGACAGAAAGGGCACTGCCAAAGGCCTGTCTCATCATTCCTGATAGCCTGGTCATAACTCTCCCCCTGGGGACGCCGGTGTGCAATCGCAGTCACTACACTGGTGATCAGCTTACCTAAAAGGTACAATCCACAAAAAAAACGTATACACAGCTGATACACATACACTTGTCAATGCGTAATTAATTTTTAAGAAGGTTAAAAATCGAATAAAAGCAAAACAATGACATCATTGTGATTAATAGTCTTCGTTAGTACCAATGTAGAATGTCTCCGGAGTCTCTTTGGTGAGCAAGTTAAAGATCTCCTCTGTGTTGGGGCCTCTGTATGTGCACCTAAGGTCCTTATACCTGCAGCTCAATTCCGCACGGATATCATAGAGAGTGATGCCTTTATTGCCATAGCCCTGTATAACGCAGACGTTGGGATTTGCAGTGACATTTTTGTTTTATCAACCTCATCAAAAATAGTCCAAAGTGAACTCCATTACTGACCTGCCTCTCCAGCTCCTCAGCAAAGGCATCCAGGTCCAGGTCTTTGAGTCGCTCCGGGTTTTCCAAGATCTCCTCGAGTGCTCCGGCTGGGTTAGCATCCTCTGCTGACTCGTCGTACTCAAGGGCATCAACAGCCATCTTTCTAGCCCACTCGTAGGTCTCCGGGTGAACCCGCGAGCCATCAAGTACTTCTATGTAGGAGTCAGTGCTACAAAAGAAGACACTTAGCTAGTAGATTGATAAGATTCAGAGTAAAGCAAAATTAATACATATATAAATAACATGAAACATATACATGAAACAAGGTGAACAAGCTGAATTTACTTGGTCATGGACTCATAAAAAATGCTACAGTTTGTGGAGAGCTTGTCGACCTCCAGGTTCAAAAGTGGACCCAGCAAGAAATTAGACACCCCCACGTTTGGCTGCCTTTATACCTTTAACTATCAGGCTAGAGAGGTAACAGCTTAGGAATTTGGATACATCATCATGTCAACATATCTAGCAATTTTTCTACCACTAGGAGATGAAATACAGAGTGGTTCCTATTCTATCTTTAGGGTTTACTCACACAGTATAATGTAAGCATGTAAGGCTGACCTGTCTCCAAGAGAAGCTGTGTCGATCTTAATGAAGCCAGCACAGTTGATGAAGACTTTGGGTCCCATGTGACACATAGTGACCAGCTGAGTTCGGTTCTCCAGACGGGTGTTGTTCTGTTTTAGGATCTGTAACCAGACGAAAAATTACATTAATCTGTTCCATTCAAATTCAATATCAACGAAAAAATTTGAAATAAAAAATATACAGAACGAAAGACAGCACATTACTTGGACTGAGTATTTATTGGGAATAATAATTATATATTACATGTTTACTGGATTTTGATCTGTTTGTTTGTTTGTTTACCTATTGTTTTGCTGTTAAGTTGACATGGAGTTAACTGATGATGTGCCCGCTGTCTTACCTTGATCAGGTGAGCTGCTTTCCTTGGACCCAAACCACAGACATACTGCACGAGGCTCTGGGTGAAGGGGTGAGCAATGGCCCGGTTCACATCCACACCCACCTCATTGACCCGGTTGATGAACTCACAGTAAAGGGCATTTAGTAGGTCCTCCTTCACTATGAGGTCCTGTATACAATTTGTGGAACACAGCTATGTCAGAATATTCCGACGTTAATCATAATATTAAATGTTAAGAATAAATACTATATTGCATTGTTTTACTATTCTCTTTAGCGTTTTTAACTTGCCATCTAATGTTGTTTTATGCCCTGTAAGGTGTCCTTGGGTGTCATGAAAGG
The DNA here is from genome assembly GCA_036023535.2 of Galaxias brevipinnis. Classification (NCBI taxonomy): domain Eukaryota; kingdom Metazoa; phylum Chordata; class Actinopteri; order Galaxiiformes; family Galaxiidae; genus Galaxias; species Galaxias brevipinnis. Next base: position 14,470 of record JAVQIZ010002993.1, read on the forward strand.
CACCCAAAACAAAATGTATTATTATTATTATTATTATTGTTCCATTAGTCTGAAAATCTGAAGTGAACTTGGTGAGATCGACCCTCGGAGGGCTGAGGGAGCAAGTGAACAACGATGGTCACTCCAGAGGTGTATATCACCCACAATGCATTGTTGTTGTGCCTTTGGTGCAAGAGAATACATCAATGGTTAGGTGGCAGTGATGTACTAAAACTCCAGTTGCTCACCACCGAAGGAGAATATTAATAAATAGAAGAAGGTATCATAAACCTAGCAATAAAGGTTAGGATAATCATGATACATATCACAAACAGAAAAAATATATAATTCTAAATTATTAGAAACTGACACAGCTGATTGAACAAGCCTCATTTAAGTATGCAGGTATTTTCGATGATTTGTAAAAAGCACTATAGTGCCAAGCCTACAACTGGCGGTTGATCAATGACAGTTTGCGCTTAAAGTGTACAAGGGCAGGTTCGTTCGATTTAAATCCCCAGACCACTTTCCCTCTCTTCTCCAAGTGGCCTCGGCGCAACGTATGCTGTTACGTCATACTAAGGGCTGAGGGTAAGTGAATGAGGGGAAGTGGAACTGCTATAGAAACGCAGCATGTGTCGAGGTTCGTAGGTGTGTCTCAGTAGAAATGCCTATGACTCCCTTGGTGAAATTCGATATGCAACATCCAATCAACGCTTTAAAATCATGCCACAATGTAATGATATGCACGAGGCTACAGAAAAATATACGTTTTAAAAGCTGATTTAATGACTATGGTTGTTGGAACAAGTCGAATCTAAAACTGAGGGTTTTCGAACACATAAGAAAAAGAGGCAGAGGCTGGATTCGAAGCCTATAGCTAAAACAAAGATCTTCATAGGTTTGACGCTGGCATTCTGCCGCTGCGCCTTCACATACTATGAATTTCTCAGCGCAGAACAAGTTATTTAGTCATCCTATAGACTCTATGCAGTGATTAATACATGAGGAAGGTTAGCCACAACATTATGCTGTTATATCAGTGGGTTGGGAAAGAAGGGGGTCGCGAGACTTGAACAATGTTTTGTAGGGGTCGCAGGAGAAAAAGTTTAAGAACCACTGCCATAGAGTACCGACGCTCCGCCCACCGATCGAGATATTTTAGAACCGCGAATAAGATCCCTGTTTCACCAACACTTACAATGCATTCCTGGTTTGTAGAGAGAGACGGTTTCTTCTAAACAGGCTAACTCGTTTTTAACATGTTGAACTGTGAATTTATATATAACGTTTTTGACAACTCTTCAAATAAAAAACTACAACCTGTCTTTTTTGCTAGGCACTGATTGGCTCTAAAGCGATTTCCTGCGCCGCTCTGTGCAACCTGCCCGCCGGTCCCGATTCGTTTCTCTCGTTCCTAGCAGCTAGCTTTCTCCACCTACAAGTCCCTCTGCACCTTCAAGGCCATGGTGGGCGTGTCCCCTCATGGAGCCCTGACTTTTGTGTCTGCACTCTATGAGGGCTCCATGAGTGACAAGGAGGTGTTTCGCCAGTCGGGGATTGCGTCACTATTAACACCTGACATGGCCATCATGGTCGACAAGGGATTCTTAGTGGATGATCTTGTACCTGGGAGTGTTCATCGTCCTGCCTTCCTCTCCAAAGGGGCCCAAATGCCAGCGGTTGATTTCCTTTAAAGGGGAAATGAAACGCATTTCAAAGTTAGGCTAATATTAATACGATAAACAAATCATAAAAATAATTCCTAACATCAAACTGACTCAAAGTACAGTTTATGATAAATAAAGTAATGAAATCGAGACTTTTCACCATGGGCGCAGACATATTGTGTCACGTGACTTCTCTGACGTCACACGCATGGTAGTGTGTCAACTATCTCTGTGGTGACTTCCAGCTAGTGTACTGTCGATCCATAGCGCGTACACAATATTACTTCTATTGATGACAACAGAAACGAAGAAAGGGGATGGAACACATTGCATTGTCCCTGGGTGCAATAATTAATAATACCCAATGTGTTCACTATCATATATTGCCACAGCAAAAGCGTGCCAGTCCTCCCGTTGCCATTGGATTTTGTGTATGTAGACTTTCCTAGTGATTATTTCCCAAA
>JAVQIZ010003006.1:0-31656 GCA_036023535.2 Galaxias brevipinnis
AGAACAGTCAGACTACACAGGAGGAGAACAGTCAGGCTACACAGGAGAACAGGCAGCCAGCACAGGAGGAGAACAGGCAGCCAACACAGGAGGAGAACAGGCAGCCAACACAGGAGGAGAACGGGTCCACTTCCTTGTCCCCATCTGACAATATGGTTGGTTCACCAAACTTGTCAGAGAATTAGGGATGCTCTTAAAAACACAAATAAACGAGGCTCACACAAAAGGTGGGATTAAATAAACCCAACATAAGTTTTCAATAAAAAAATGTTTTTAATGTGTAGTAGTGTATCTAATATTACGTATGCTTTTTACATGCATCACTTTCTTATTAAAGGGCACCTTTTAGGCCTATACACTGGATTTTATTTAATGCAGTTGAGAGACTTCATGATTAAATTCTATTAAGTAATTCCAAATCATTTGTGAGCTATTAATCGCTTTAGGGCTCAGCCTTGGGAGTTTCAAAGGTCTAGACACGCCCCTGCTGATGTGTAACCACTGTGTGTGTGTGTGTGTGTTTCTGCCACGTACAGACGGCCAGCAGGACGACGAGGCCGGCAAGATTGAGGCGCTCCACAAGAGGAGGAACCTGCTGGCAGCCTACTGCAAACTCATCATCTACTGCGTGGTGGACATGAAGACGGGGGCAGACATCTTCAAACAGTACATGAGGGTGAGCACCCAGCACGGCTCCCACCCATCACAGTGTCTCCGGTATCCCAGCTCCCGGTGTGAGATCAAAGCCAGCCTCATGTTGACGCTGTTCTTTTCTTCTTCTCCTCCCCTCCTGGCAGTACTACAACGACTACGGCGACATCATCAAGGAGACCATGAGCAAGACTCGGCAGATTGACAAGATCCAGTGTGCCAAGACGCTCATCCTCAGTCTGCAGCAGGTCAGACCCCTCCTCCCTCTGCTGTGCCAGGCTGACAGGGCCTAACTAAGAGACTATTATTATCATTCTCTCTCTCTGCACAGTATCCATCACGTCCCTCTCTGCTCTCCTCCTTCCTCCAGCTGTTCAACGAGATGCTGTCGGAGCTGGGCCACGGCTTTGACCGCTCCTCCTCCATGTTCTGCGGCATCAAGGAGCTGGCCCGCCGCTTCTCCCTCACGTTCGGCTTGGACCAGGTCAAGACCAGAGACGCCATCGCCATGCTGCACAAGTGAGCCTCTCTTTTACCCGTGCACCGTGTCAGTCGGCAGTGAACCAGTCACGGATGAGAAGGATTCCAGGAGAGCTGCTTTGTTCTCTGTAACGTGTGCGAGCGTTGCCATGTTCTCACCGTCCCTAACCCCCCGCTGCTTCTCTTGTGTTCTCAGGGACGGGATAGAGTTTGCATTCAAGGAGCCCAGCCCCCAGGGAGAAGGCAACCCTCCTCTCCACCTGTCCTTCCTGGACATCCTCAGCGAGTTCTCCTCCAAGCTCATGAGGCAGGACAAGAGGACAGTGTAAGTCACCGGCCCCCCGGTCTGCAACCTCCCCCCCCCCCACTCCCCCGCCACTCTAGTTTGGGAAGCCACAGGACTGCCTGCCTGAGCCCCCCACCCCTTCTGTCACATGGCAGTAGCACGACAGGTGCCACTGACAACTGGGGCAACTGCTGCCTGTGTGGTGGAGGGTGGCGGCAGGGGAGCTGTGCGCCCCTCTTGTGGTGCGTGCACCTGCCGGTGTTTTTGAGGATCCCGTGTTGGCGTGCTGAAATGAATTCTGAACCCCCCCCACCCCCTTTTTTATTTTTTGTTTTTTTTGTTTTCCCTTCCTGCCGCCCTCCCTCTCCCCCCTGCAGCCACATGTACCTGGAGCGCTTCATGACCTTCCAGATGGCCCTGCAGCGCGAGGACTGCTGGCTGCCGCTTATCTCCTACCGGAACTCCCTGCAGGCGGGCGGCGACGACGACACCATGTCCGTGATGAGCGGCTACTCCAGCCGGGGCTCCTCGGTGCGCTCCAAGAAGACCAAGCCCACCGGGCCCGCCTCCACCGCCTCGGGGTCCTCCTCCAAGAGGAAGCTGCCTGAAGGTACCACACCCCGGGCCGACCCTCCGTGTTACACCCTAGCTCCGTGCACGGCTTTTTCCACTGGTTTAAGGATGTGATGCAACCGGGTGGGCTTAGATCAAACGGTCAGCGTGATGCAATAGGCTCCGGACGAGCAGTAACAGCCGTTGAGGAACGAATGAAGCCTCCGTCAGAGGATGTAGTGGGCCAGATGTTTGGAGCTCTCCTCCACTCCACGGCGGGGCTCAGGGTGTCCCTGGTCTCAGGCTGGGTTCCCCCCGCAACCCAGGCCCGAGGTAACGATGACCGAGCGAGCCTCGGCTAAGATTAACCCAGAGGCTTCTCCACTCTTGGCTTGCTCCCCAAGGCTGGTCGGCTGATTACTAAGATCGCGATGAGGAGTGGGGGGGGTTAGTGAGGAAAGGCACTTTCCACAGTCCGTATGCAAGGCCATTTTAATTATTTTCTCTGTGGTGAAAGAAACTGTATTTCCCAAACATTATCTCTGTAATGGTTAGGTGCTCTTCTCAGAGTTAGATTTTAACATCCCCTCAAGGATCGTTCAGTCTGTCCCGTGTGCTTCTATTGTTTACCTGACGCCGTTGTTTCCGCACAGAGGAGAGCAGCAGCAGCAGCGAGGTGTGGCAGCAGAGCATGCAGACCCCCGTCATGATGCCCTCGCCCCACCTCACCTCCACCGTCATGAGGGACCCCAAGAGGGCCCGCGACGACAGCTACATGGGGGGCTACCCGCTCCCCCACGACCAGCAGCAGCAGGCCCAGCCCCACAGCCTGCCCCAGCACCACCCCCAGACCCCCCAGCACCAACAAAACCCCATGGACTACAAGTACGTAGGGAGCACTCTCTCACACAAGCCCAGTTCTTTGGTAGACCGTGCGCCCTCAAAAGGCTGTGGACCACAAAGATGGCTGTCCTAATCTTTGTGTGTGTGTGTGTGTGTGTGTGTCTGTGTGTGTGTGTGTGTGTGTGTGTGCGTGTGTGCAGTACCCAGGTGACGTGGATGCTGGCTCAGAGGCAGCAGGAGGAGGTGCGCCAGCAGCAGGAGAGAGCCATGAACTACGCCAAGCTCAGGACCAACCTGCAGCACGCCATGTAAGACACATCCCAGTCCACTCCCCACCGCGGTTTGTCTGCTTTTAGGGCACGCTGACTGTCCAAGCTCCTGTCTCAGAGTCACGACCGTCAACATTGTGTTTTGTGTTGGTCTAGTCGCCGCGGCACGGGGCTGATGGAGGAGGACGAGGAACCCATCGTGGAGGACGTGATGATGTCGTCAGAGGGTCGCATGGACGACCTGAACGAAGGCATGGACTTTGACACCATGGACATAGACCTGGTGAGAAAGCCGCTGCGCTCCGTTTAGACGGACCTCATTCAAATCTGAAATAGCCTCTATGTTCATTCTGCTCATTTGGTCTGGTCTGGTTTGTTTCAAGTGCGCAATTTGAGGGGTTGGAAGATTTCCTTCTTATTTCCAAGGAAAGAGTTTTGAGATGCTACAACCAAAAGTCTAATCCTCCCGTTGCTTTCTCCCCCTCCTAGCCACAGTCCAAGAACCGACGAGAGAGATCCGAGCTGAAGCCTGACTACTTTGACCCCGCCTCTATTATGGATGAGTCGGTAAGAGACCCTTCACCCTGCGACTCTCCAAGGCATTTCCACAGGCGTCAGCCCCCGACACCCATGCACTCTGATCATATAGGCTGGTCTCGGATGACTGGATGTGGCTGGTCTGAAATTACTGCTATCGCGCTGAAGGTTTTTTTGTTTTAATTCAGGGCCAGACAAAACAACTGGGAGTAAGGGCTGTGGGGTAGCTCTGCTGCATGCTTGACTGCTTGCGGATGTTATACACAATTGTTTTAGATTGGATGCTTTGTACTTTGAATTATGGTAACGTAATTGTTTTCTGTGTTTCTCTTCTGCAGGTCCTCGGGGTGTCCATGTTTTAAGCTAATATTTAGAAGCTGGAAAAAAAAAACAGAAGAGGCGCTTTGTATTTAAAGAGAATTTTAGATGCAGAAACAGAAGTGTTTTCTGTTGAGAACATTACTGGCTTGTACTCCATGTGGACCAATGACACCCACACTCAGTGTTTGCTTGCTAAGAGAGGACTTTTGATTCAAAACATTTACTTTTTATAATATCGGGAAAGCTCTCCCTGTTCAGTTATAAAATGACAGGCCACTTCCAAACCTTTTAGAAATCAGACGACGTCTGAAGAAATTCATTATTGTAGGGTTTTTTTTCTCTTTCTTTTTTCATGGGATGGATTGGTGTGTTTAACTTAAGAAACCTTTTTTTTTTATGTCTAACCCTTTCTATGATAGTAGTGAGTAACCCGGTGTGAAGTAGTAATTTATAAACAGATTGTAGTAGCTTGCTTGTACTGTGTTAGCCAAGTGGACGGAGGTCTATATTACGTTTCGTTTGTGTTTTTATTTAGTTACGTTTCCCCGTCGTCGGACCTGAATCTGTGGTCCTTTTTAACCACTGGTGGTTCAGATGGTGATTTGTTGAGTAGAAAGTCAGTCAAGTCAGTCAGGTCAGGTTCCCTTTAGTGCTGTGAAGATTCCCAGAGTGTCAATGGAATGCTCCACACTGTCAAGCAGTAAGTCCAGAAGCTTACCCAAAGATTTGGACCACTTCCCCAATCGTCCGTAGAAACGTGTGTCCCATCGGGTGGAATTCTTCCCAGTAGTGCCACTGTGTCGACTCTGAGAAAAAGCAGCGCATTCGAAGATAAACAACATCTTTCTCCAGAAATCCAGCATATTAGAGTGTTGAAATAGGTATCTACATTTTAAATAAAATTATATATGAATCGGTGCTGATTTTATAAATGTGCTTTTTGGTTTTCTTATTTTCAAATTTTCAACCTTCAGTCAAAAAGTTTGAGAAATGTGTAAGTAAATGTTCAAAATGAAAGCATGTGTGATCATGCGTCAAGGAAGATTTTTAAATTTGTATTTTTATGGTTTTTCTTTGTCTTGATAATGTCTTCAGGTTTATATCTTTTTTCCTACGTGTAAATTAGTTTGGATAAGATAAAGAAAAGACTTGTGAATTCAGCTTTAAGGTTTCTCAACATAAAAAAAAATAACTCCTGTCACAAAATTCTTCAATTCAACTGTTCAAACAAAAAGCCAGTCATATAGACCCTACTGAAGGTGAACGTAATTCAGCAGCACTCTGGCAGCTAGACAAAGCTTAGATTTTGACCTACATGTCATACACCGCGTTTTAACAATGTTTTGTCTACTGAGGTATCTACTTTTTAATCATTCCATGCCTGAGCCTTAAACATGCTAGTGAAAGTCATCGTTCTCTCACAGTAATCTTCCATGTTAGAGGATTGGTCATGTTTGAAGGTGGACAATTGGTTTCCTATGACTCAAAACGTGAGATCAACAGATGTAATGTGATAAAGTAGATGAACAGGCTGTGTGTGTTTTACCTTAATTATTTTATGTAAGTAAAAGAAAATTCTTTTAAGGATAAAGTACTGTTTATTGTTTGTTACTTTACTTACCACTACATTGGTATAAATCCTCATTAGATCATTTGTATATATAAACAAACTCCAAGCTTTATTTTCATGTGTATTCCTTTTGGCCATGTCTGTTTTGTTTTCTCTGCACATTCATACACTCTCCTCTGAGGTATTGTCTGCTCCACATCCCCTGTCACTCACTCTTTTTTCTGATTTGTACTTGTCTGGAAGACAGTAACTTTTGAATAAAAGAAAACCAATTTCATATGGTGTCTTTTCTTTATTCATTTTTCTTTATTCATGTTTCTTTCAACTGTTAATAACCGGCTTTTTTGTTGGCTGCAGAGATTGTGAAGAACAGCCTTATAATGTACGGTTTGTCATTCAAATGGCACAGGAAAACAACCATACAAAACCTTTGTTTTTTATGTCACCAGGGGGCAGTCTTTAATCAGAATAGAAATGTATTTTTACCCTGCACTTTTTTTCTCAATTGCTTGGGCACAATTCTAAATAATAAATATTTTCAAACCAAACACTTGTTCACTACAAACTTGCATTTCTGATTATTTTATTCAAATTGAAAATTCTTTAGCAGTTCTATGCACATCTGTACGTATAATTGCCTACAATTTGCACAATTACCACTTCTCAGTTGAATCATTATACTCTCCAAAACATGTATGAATTATATCATTGCATATGTTATCACATGCACACTATTCCATTCTATTGTCAAAATCTGTCAGGCATTTATGAATATTACAGTAATATGGATTTTTCTTTAGTGTCCACTAAATTGGTAAATTGCCTGTCAGGTGAAACATGAATTTGACTAATGAATGGGGAGTTGCTCACATCTTACACCAACCAATCACACATGCCATGTAAGCTGACAGGTGCTATTCATGAGTTTGGATTTTGCTAAATATTTATCCAGTGAGGTGGAGTCTTCGGTGTAGCACTCCACAGCGTTAGGCAATACATTATTTTCCCTTTTTTTGTTTTGATGTGGTTTTGTTTTATAATGTGCAGTGTACGTTTTCTGTTTACTGTGGTGTATTCATTTACTTAACTAAAAATACAGTAACAATTTCCATGGAAATACCAATGTAAAGTCTTATAGTGTTGAAATCGGAATCAGAATAGTATTTAGTTTGATACACAATAGCATTGTGTTAGCAAGACAAAAATAAGTTTTATAGTAGGCTACAGTACACATTGAGTGCCAATGAAAACAGAATGAGAAGACTGAAAAGTGGATTTAAGGAACATTTCCAAGATCGCTGCCAAACTGAAAAAACATCGAAACAGTTTGACCACCACTGTTCAGACAATGCCAAAATAACTTCTAATTTTTGAAGGCATTGACTTTAATTGTTTTGAAGCATGACTTAAATGTCTTGGGTGAGTTATGACCTTTTGCAGGTCAGCTAGGTCGTTGGCTTGTACCATATGTATATGATAACAAGTATAAGCTATTTTGACAAAAGCACCCAGAGCTTTGATAACGTTAACACTGTCTCAAGAAATGAGCCAAAAACAATTGAGAACAAGTTAATCTATTGCAAAATGATTAAACCTATAGCTACTCAAACTACTGCTTTTTTGTTATATTTTTAAATCTCCATTTTAGTCTGAATAAAATATGAAAGGTATAAATACAGAGGAAACAATTTGTTTTTACTGCCAAACCCCCTTTGAGAGTAATCAGTTCTCCAGGGAAGAGATTGTGATAGGGCCCCATAACTGCTGTTGTCATAAAAGCGAGCGGGACTCTGGCATTAGATGAAAGCAGAGGAGGCCTCTGTATTAAATGAAGCATTAAAAGAGAAGCTCAGATCAATGCAGCCTCATTAGAATAGGACTGGGAAGAGCTCCATTCACGGCATCTCCTCTCTGTGAATGCATCGCTACATCGGGGAGCTCTCTACATCTCTCTGAATGGATGTGGCTGGTACCGCCGCATAGGAAAACACTCTGTTGCCGTGGCAGCCAACATGGTTGTACCCCAAGCAAGTAGGTGAATACTGGATTTTGCCACATGTGGAAGCGGCAAAGCCCTTTAATGTTCTCGCACCACTTAGCCATAGAGACAGTGGACTGAAATCCAGGGGTAAACCAGACTAATGGCTGTCAGGGTTGTTGCTCAAAGCTTGTTTTCTGAAATGGATTCGATGACTCCTAGCGTATTTTCCACAACTTGGTTTTCCAACGAAAGGTGAGATATGTTTTGTAATATGTATGTTCAGTTCCCAGCTTCCCATGTAGCGTTGAGCTGGCTGCCGGGGGTTCAATCACAGCTGCAGAGACGTTAGATAGGGTTCTATTTACTCCTGATAACCCGGAGGCCTACACTACCCTATCAGTTCAGCTGGTGTTTGTACCTCAAGGAGGGTCAAGGAGACGTCAGAGCTGTTAAAACACACGCTCACAAACACAAACACACACACACACACAACAGACTAGGTCAGACTAAACATAACCTGCACGCAAGGCTGAAAGGTTGTGGAGGCTGTGTAACATTATCTGTTACACGAACAACGGTCCATATTTCTTTCTGGAGCGGGCTGTTCACAGGGCAGTCCTGAACGCATTGCTATCCATTGCTTCAAGGGGAGTATTTTGTACTCTCCATGGGGTTAAGTCTACAAGATTTCAATCCCCCAGGGTTCAATCATTAACGAGCACTATTTGTAATCTCCTGGGCTTCACAGGTCAGAGGGAGGCAGATGAACCCGGGGGAATCATTTACAGTGGCACCGGCTCTGGCGCCTGGGATAGACTCCGAGACGTGCAAGTTGGGTGATTGAAGACAGTGGTTGATGCAAGGAATTCAAATGTATCCCAACAAAGGCGACGGGCTTGACTGCCCCTGAGTTGCTTTAGGACATTTAAGGTCATGCATATCAAAGTTATCCTGTAAAAAGCGATGGGCTTGACTGCACCTACAAGTACACCGTTGGGCGAGCAAACAGGGTACCCATTGTCACAAGCTGACATGCTGTGTATGTTACATTAAAAAAAACAATATCAAGTGTTCTAACAAGGGGAGAGACGGATTAAGAAGAGCAGCTTAGCGGGATCTAATGGAGTCGTGGAGGTGAATGTGGAATGAGTGGATCAATGCTCTTTCATACAGCGAGCAGGTTTTATGAGTATGTCTAGGACACGCCGGAACAGGTTTAGGGATTCCAGCGGGCTGCTATGAATAGACTGCCGTGGGAACAAGCCTTTCCATCTGACGCCCGTCGGCTTGCTCGGTATCGACGGAGTGCTGGAACCCTGCAAGGTGTGGTGACAGGGAAACGAGTGATAGAGCTGTTGTCTTAGGGGGGGAAAGAACCAGGGAGAAACAGAGAGGGATTAGTGTTCTGTCAGTTCAGAGTCCAGTGTGTGGAGAGATGCTGTCATCAGATAAGCTACGGTGGTCCAGGAGGGGAGGAGGGGTGGTCGTAAGGGCAGCAGGCTTTGACCTATGAAGACAGGCCCGGGGATGCGGGGCGGAGGTGGTGGGGGGTTGGGGGGTTGAGGGGTGTCTGAGGAGGAGAACCGGTTGACCCAGGAAGATCCTCCACAGATCAGACATCAGTGTAGACACACCTCTTCATCTCACTTTACCAGATCTCCAATTACCATGATCAGCATGCCGGGGCATCCCACAGGGGCCTCCTTTGAGCCAATCAGACAGCTCAGTGCCTTCAGCCAATCACGGAACAAAGCCTAACCCTCGCCACGGAGGGTCCATTTCCTTCCTCCTTCAGGCCTGTGTTCAGAGGTGACCCTAGTGCAGTTGGCAAAGTCCTGGACCAAGCGTCTCGGCAAAATTACAAGAGTCTGCGTAAAGTTCGATGAGTGTATTAAGGGCATGATGAGACAGGTCTCATAAAGATGACAGAGAGCGCTGCATGTCTTCATCCCTGCCAGGAAAGTCTAATGATTAACAAGGGCCAGGACACCTCCACTAATAAGACTCATCTCTTTAATTGGCTTAGCAATATGACTCTGAGTGTGTGTGCGCGCGTGTGTGTGTGTGTGTGTGTGTGTGTGTGTGTGTGTGTGTGTGAGTCCGTGGGTGTGTGTGTGCATGTCTTCGTGGGTGTGCTTTTGAAGTGATTGGCTTTTTTATTTCACTTAACTTCTGCACCAATCCGAGTCGGAGATGAGGTAAGGTTGTACAATGAGGAAGATGAGAAGAGTGAACCTCGAGCAATAACACTTTATTCAATCTGTTCTAAAGTATTGGACGTAATGATTCTGAGGGGTTAGGGCATGTAAGGGTACAACCGAGCAGACTTTAAATGTGATATGATAACAATATACATCTAAAAGACACGACAGATGGCGCAGCATTTTAAGGGTTCAGCAGGTATAACTGCTCACATTAGGCTGCCAACTTTCTCACTTTTCTTCTGGAAGGGAGTTTGAAGGAAAGAACAAAAGAAAGAAAAAAAAAGAAAGAACAAATGGAAGAAAGAAAGAGTCATAGACAAGTAAAGAGAGAGTGCAGACACGGTCGTCGAGAGCTGGTCCTCGTTAGCACTCTATTCATCAGCCGATAGGGGTCAGGGTTCAGAGAGGCCTGAGGGGAGGAGCGTGACCCCTCACCTCTAAACCCTCACCCTACAGCCTGCACCTGGAATGGAGGTATTTCCTTGCTGCCTTTTTTTTCTAGCATTGAATTATTACCATCATCAACATTATGATTAGCTTGTGGTGAGTTCTTCAGATGTTGATGCCAATGATCATGATTATGTGGGTGGACCTACAGGAAAGCTGACCAAGAACAGCAACTTCCTCTTATGCAAACACACACACACACACACACACAATCACACGCCATGTTTCTTTCTCTGTTCTTACACTCACATACAGAGTCTCTCTCTCTTTTGGAGCCTAGAAGAGAGGGAGTGGCTGACCCAGGGCAGATGGGAGTGGACAAGGCATGGAGGAAAGAGGGAGGTGGCGGTGAGGAGCGGAGAGTGGGAGGAGGAGGGAGGGTCGGGGTCACAGCTGTGATAAAGGGGTCACGGTGAAAGATGTTGGTCCATACCAAATGGGAGAAAAATAAACATGTCCCTAAAAATAGGGTCCGCAGCCATTCTCATCTGTCATCCCTGTTACCACAGCCAGGTGTAAGCAACCGTGCTCCGGATAGCGCATGAGTTAACAGGGACTTTGAATCTGCTGATGCCGCCCAACAATAAGAGTTAAGAAAGTTACACAAGCGTGTCACCGAGCCCAGCGTGAGCCGTCTCTTGTAACTTTCAGTTTTACGAGGCTTGTCAGACAAGAAAAACAGACAGACCTTAAACCACCATCTGTAGAGATGATAGCCCTGACCTCATACCTGCCTCTGACATCTAAATCCACATCTTCAACCCCTGACCTTAAGCAGGACTCTTGCCCCCCCCCACCCATGCCTCCCCACCCCAGTCGTCCTCAAGCAATATCCGGTGTAGTTCTCACTTGCCATGCGGCGGTCTCTTGCCTCTGGCTTGTATACACTTGTGCTTTTGTAATTCTGCTGTGGTTGCTACAAGTAAGGTTCAGTAAAAGAAGAGGTACAATAATGATCGATTGATTGACAGAGCCCCTGACCTGTAAGCAGGCCCACGGGGCATATAAACTACTGATCTCTCTCCGCCCTCCATCTCCCTCGCTGTCTGTCTTTCGAGCTCCCCTCCTTCCTTTATTTATGCCTGCAGAGCCACTTTGTTGTGCTTTTAGTGACTGGGTCCGTAGATAGAGCAGATGTGAGAGCTGATACCCCCGGATCCTGCAGAGAGGGGAGATAAGAGCAGATTTATGCGGGACTCAAGGAGCATGGGAGTAATTGGTGAGACTTTGATGATGCGGCTCAGGGCCTCCTGTACCCTCGGCTGCTTACTAACAAGGACGCCCTCAGATTTAGAGTTCCTCTCGCGGTCTTAAGCAATGCGTCTGTGCGTGTGTGTGTGCGTGCGTCTCCCATTTCCTGAAGTGTGTATCTGTGTAAGTGTAATTGTCTGGGACTCGGTGGTGTGCCTTGGCAGTGTTAGCATGTGTTTGCGTGCGTGCACACCAGAGTGTTTGTCTCTTTGTTTTGAGGCGGGGTCCGTTGAGTGCTTTCTGTGTTGCTTTTGGGTGTGGGTGTATGTGATGAGGTAGCAGTAGTGGTGACGGAGGCGGAGGGGCTTCGTTAAACGCTGCGCAGACTTCCTTTTCCTGTGCTTTTTTATGACTCTTTATTTTTAACTGCGTTGAATCATACATATGACGGTGACACGGCCACGATATCAGACAGCCTTTGTCCCCCTGATAAGGTTGTCTTTATGCAATGTTGTGTGATTTCCCAGAAGCCAGCCAACTCCCATATGAATAACAGAAACTTCTTTAGCAGACATTTCTTGGACATTGCTGAGCGCAGTTGCACGCAGCTGTAAAATCGACTATCAGCTTGAAAAGGCAAACTTATCCTACTCAGATTAGGCTTCTGTTAGTCGGACTGCTGGGACTCATCTGTGCTCTGTGTCCCTGGGTGATGATATCATGAAGAGGTTTGTCAGAGACACCATGCAGCAACACTGACATGTTGATCCGGAGGGCTTAGGACCCCGACCTGACGCCCGATGGGAGCAAGTAGGTCCAGACAGCCCGATAGGGTAGAGGCACACACAGACAGATGCATGTACACACCCACACACACACACGCGCGCGCACACACACACACACACACACACACACACTTGCATGCACAAACATGGACACAATAACAAGCACACACACACTCACCTTATCTCTCACCCTTACCCTAAGTCTTCCTGTTTTTTCTCGGGGGACACACATTCCATTTCTCCTCGAGACCACGGATTAGGCTTACAAGAGACTCTCCACAAATATAGATAACAAATTGTATTATCTGCTACCATGGTCCATTCCAAGACTGACCCTGGTTTGACGGTTTAGCTAACCATTAGTTTGGGCAGCCGCGTTGATCCACGCTTATTCTTCACGGTGATGAGTAGAGCTCATCATTGCTGAACTAATCCTATTTACCCTTTGAAATGAAATAATGCATCATTTGCCAAAAACAGGACAGAATTGAAATCTGAGTGCACACACACACAAGCTACTAGCATAACTAAAGTAAAAATTCTGCAAGAATTGCAAGAAGAGTCTGCAAGAGCGGGGGCTAAAGATGACTCACATGATAACACGGTTTTAACTTTAAGCAATGCAATGACTATGAGCATGAGAAGCACTTCAGAACCAATGCAATGTTTTTTAAAAGTCACCAGATCTGCCCTTGTGACTGGGAAAAGGTAACAACTGTAAGGGGCCTAAGAATAAGTAGGGAGACAGGAACATCACATTGACCTATACTTTTAAAGAAGTCAGGCAAGAAAGTCCAATAAAGGCCAGTGGCTGGACACAAAGTCCGCAGGACATCAACAGCTCCAGCACTGAGGCAGCGCAGGCAAGCACTGAAGGACAATAGTGCCCAATCTGCCAAAAAAAATCATCCAAGGGGAAGTTCAGTGGCCAAAAACCTCAAGTAAAATGGCCATCACTCACTGAAAATAAGGTTTGCAACTGTATTAACATAGACCTAAAAAGACACTTACACAGCTCAGAGACACAGTTTAAAAGAAGTTCAAAAAAATAAGGCATGTCATATGCAATTATGGGAAGGACTATTGGAGGAACTACCAAACACCCAGGTGGACAAACAAACTGCAGTTAGACGTGTAAGAGCAGCATTGGCACCAGGACCTAATGGAGTACCTTCGAGAGCATTGAGAAGTAAGGGTTGCCAGGAAATATAGCTACCGTTTGGACTTGTACCCCAGCTCATGTGGCCATTTATAGTGTATGATATAACCATCACTAAAGTAAAAAAGCTAGAAAGGAGAATTAGCTTTTATGCTAGGAAATGGTTAGGGGTGGCACAATGTCTTAGTAGCCTGGCTATCTATGGGAAAGGGGCTCTGGAGCTGACGCTTACCGTGCTTAGAGGAATTTAAGTGCACAAAATCTAGAAATGAAACTTACAGAATCCTGAGATAGTAAGAAAACCAGCACCCACATTAGCAACAGGACGGAAATGATATTCAAAAGAAGCAGTGCTGCCGGCAAAAGCAGCTCTTAAATATACAAAAATAGCAGGACAAGTACACCATGGACGAGAAGAATTTGGACTTGGCTCAAGTAAACAGAGATGGTCAAAATCAGGCCTTTGGAACGATGCAAATTTGTGATAGCAGGAGGAAGCAATAATGAGCGCCAAAACTGGCTCACAAGTCGTACAAGGGCGATGGCTGAACTTGGAAAGTGTAGAGCAGAGAGATATTACCTTGAAGGATTTGTGGGGAATGGAATTGGCTTAATTGTTGGGGCAACATACAATCTACTGCCAACACCTACACATCTTAGCCAGTGGTTATGATGTCTGGGTGCAAGATTAGCCTTACTCAAGGAAGATATACCTGGTGCCACAATCAGGTACTAAAGCGCTTGACGGCAACAACATTGCACAGGCGGTCAATAGCTAATTCACTGCCCATTGGAGCAGAGGGCAACACAAACCACATTCGCTTTGTCAGGGAGGGAGTTTCGGGAAGGAAGATATATAGGCCGACACAAACCTCAGGGCAGCTGAGAGGAGCATGTGATTGGAAAAGGCCAGCAGATGTCAGCCAACAACAGAGAGTCCCATCACAGATGGCCCTAACCAATTTAAGACGAGACATATTACTCTGGTCCAACACACAGCAAACTGTGTGCTTTGTAGAGCTAACAGTCCCAATGGAAAAACGATAGATGGCATACAAAAGAATGAAACTCTGCCATAGCGAATAGCTGCAGAGGCAAAATAGCAAGGCTGGAGAACAAAGGTGTGTCCTGTGGAAGTTGAATGCTTGGGATTTGTGGCAATTTCAACAACCAAACTACTTAAAGAAATAGAGATCTGAAGAATTGCATCAGACCATTAAAGCTTGATCAGATATAGGCGAAAGAAGTAGCTAGTGGCTGTGGCTGAAAAGGAAGGATTTTATATGTGCAGAAAAGTAAAGAACATCATGTCGATAAACCAAAGAAAGTGGTTTCATCTCAGTACAAAGGTATAAAGGGTAAGCTTTCCTGCTGTGTGTACTTTTACCCAGACGGCAGGAATAGAGTAGGGACAGATTATTTTCTTTTCAGTTGACAGTAAGTTTCCCTGCAGAGCGGCCGAAAAGAGCCTGCGGGAATGGTGTAAGGATATCTCACAGCTTAATAAATAATCTTTTTTCATTTTAATTATCTGGCCGTGCTGCGAGGGGATACAGGGGGGGCTTTGAGACGTCATTGCTCACCGTTAAAGCCTTCCGGAGGTGTCGTAGGTTCAAATAACGAAACATCCATGATGGTAGGTGCCTACTTGAAAAGCCCAATGACATTATCTGCTCTCAAGCCAAATTCAAAAATATTGTCTTTTGAAGTGCTCATCTTGGATTATAGCACAATGGATATTATAACACCGTATCCTGTGCATTTGGAAAAGCTAAATCCTGACACCAGCCTTTATGGATTTACCGCAACACTTGGACAT
Source organism: Galaxias brevipinnis (assembly GCA_036023535.2). Taxonomy (NCBI): domain Eukaryota; kingdom Metazoa; phylum Chordata; class Actinopteri; order Galaxiiformes; family Galaxiidae; genus Galaxias; species Galaxias brevipinnis. Next base: position 15,096 of record JAVQIZ010003006.1, read on the forward strand.
GCCACAACTCTTTGTGGGCGACTTGTTTCTCTTCCAGCAGGGGTTGAACACAGCCAGCAAAAAAAAAAAAAGTTAAAAAAAACTCAGTGGTGGGAGAAAACCGTGAGTCGGATATTCTGGCCCATTTAGATCTAAATTTGGCTGTAATCACTGTGGCGCAAACACACATGCTCACACTGAGAGAAAAAACACCAAGAGAAACACAAAAATGGGATTGTTGGGTATGTTTTTTATACACATACCCACACACACACAACAACACACACACTACTTCAGCAGGGCCTTGTTGACCATTGCACAGCATTGGGCGTTTGTGACGAGGGGGTGTGTACTCTCAAAGGTTGCTTTGAAGTCTCTATTCAAGCCTTTGTCTCATTCAGGCATCTGGCAGTAGACATCTCCACTAGAATTTAGACCCTCCCATCGTCAAACCCACACCCCCCACACTCTCTCACACACACACGCACGCGCACACACACTCACTCACTCAAAAAGACCCTCATGCACATGCTTACAGAGAACCTCACACACCCACCCACCCACACACACACACACACACATACTCAAAGAGAAAAGGAGACACGTCCGCAGGTCCTGTCCATCACATGGGCCTTAATTAGAGTGGATTAGCACACGCGCTTTTGTCCCTTTCTCACTCACTCTCCTCTCTTACTCTAACCCCCACCCTCTCTTTCGCACTCATCTCTCCTTTGCCAAACCTCTCTCTCTCTCTCTCTCTCTCTCTCTCTCTCTCTCTGGCCTTCTTTTCTTGGCAGAGAGCAAGGCCCCTCTGCCCACTTCTCAAAGCTTTGCACCCCCCACTCCTCTGCTGGAAGCTGAGTGTGACCTAATGTTTGACAGACAAGTAGCCTGGGAGAATGGGCTCATCTATCAGGAGCTTGTAATTCTATTAGAATGGACGGAAAGCCTGAGGCTAGCGTACGGCATATTCTGCCCTTTCATTGAGCTATTCCTTAAACCCTCTGGCAGCAAACAAACCAACACCCCCTCCCCCCCTCGCCCCCCTCCAACATCCAAAAAAAAGAGAGAAAGAAATGCCATGCAGAGGATGAGAAACTCCTCGTGATTATTGAGAGCCAGAGTTCATTTGTGTGTGAATGCTTCCTCAGGATCTGTGTTCTGTTTCCCAAGCAATCGGTCGTTCCCCACCGATGCTCTGAGAAACAATAGGCCGGCGTGAGAGAACAAGTGCTTTTAAATTGGACTACCCGCTGCGGGACTGGAATATGAAGGCAGTAATACGTTTGAAACTAAACCAGTGCATCATTATCAACCATTTATCATCATTATTATTCATTGACATCAAAGTATGTTCATATTCTAACAAAAATGCAGTTATCATAAACACCCACTACTATTCGGGCATATGAAAGAAGGGGCTGTTGTCTAAGGACTATTTATGGATTAAAGATGGTTGGTTTGATGGGTAGGAGAAGAGAAGAGAAGAGAAGAGAAGAGAAGAGAAGAGAAGAGAAGAGAAGAGAAGAGAAGAGAAGAGAAGGGAAGGGAAGGGAAGGGAAGGGAAGGGAAGGGAAGGGAAGGGAAGGGAAGGGAAGGGAAAAGAAGGAAGTCTGCTGAGATTGTAAATCAGGACATGTCTGGGGCTTGATAGTGATTCATCCGTAATCAGTGCATCCTGTGTCAGTCTTGCCTGAGATAAAGAGAGGAGAGGAGAGGAGAGGGGAGGAGAGGAGGAAGACGTCTGGACAGCAATCAAGCTTCCCACAAACAGGAAATGTTGTCTGTGGAAGCCGCAGCTGTTGTGTCCGGCTTTGTAGTTGTTTCATTTGAATAAAAGCAGCGTGCATCATACACACAACAAACTCGGTGGGCCAGTCTCACCGGATACAGTCAATTTGCATATCCATTCCTGTGTTAATGGGTTTGTGTTATGAGCATGTCTATGCTGTTTCCCTGGGTTACAGTCGTCACAGGGATAATGGAAGTATATTGTTGAGTGTAATGCTAAATCCATGTGTGGGGGTGTGTGTGGGGTGTGTGTGTGTGTGGTGGGGTGTGTGTGTGTGTTTTCCCAGTGGTTAATGGGTGTGCAGTATTGATCGCAGCTGGAACCGTAGGAGCCACAAGTCACATGTTTCTTGTCCGCCTCTTCAGATAACGAGGGTTATCCACTTGACCCAGTGCATGCCGAGAGGTTCTCGTCACATAGCTCCATCCCTCTATAGCCAGCTTAATCCACCAGCCATGGAACATACTGGTACTGGACACAAGGTGCTCTTTCACGCAAGCTGGCGTACCAGCACTGGTCATTCACTAACTATCAAATCGATGGATTTCTTTCTTCAAACTCTCATTCATTTACACTGTGATGCAGCTAGAAGGTGGTGGACAGACCAGTGTAATACTGGTGATGGGTCCCAGTGTAATACTAGTGGTTGGTACCAGTGAAATACTAGTGATTGGTACCAGTGTAATACTAGTAGTTGGTACCAGTGAAATACTAGTGATGGTTACCAGTCTAATACTAGTGGTTGGTACCAGTGAAATACTAGTGGTGGATCCCAGTGTAATACTAGAGGTGGACGGACCAGTGAAATGCTAGTGGTGGATCCCAGTGTAATACTAGTGGTGGGTACCAGTGTAATACTAGTGGTGGGTACCAGTGAGATACTAGTGATGGGTACCAGTGGGATACTGGTGGTGGGTACCAGTGTGATGGTGGATGGACCAGCGTGGTGGGTGGATAATGTGCTACTAGGATGTGGGGTCCTATAGTGGTATATATCTGACCATAACCCTTTTTGTGTTCCTGAATATTTCTACTGTCCCAATTTAGATTTATTTTGCATTGATCAGTAGTTATTGGTGTTGCTATCTAATTGGAAGTGTAGCTCATAATGGATTAGATAATTAAATCATATGAATTGAAATTGCTTGTCTCTAATATTCGTTATGTTTCAGGGTCTAAGGTGGGTCCTTGCTTTTGAGGAGGGGGTGTGACAGCCCCTAGGCCTCATGACCAATCTTATGGTTATTGGGGTAACTAGTCATCTATTTATGTAGGTGACTGAGCAGTCACCCTCTCTCTCTTCCTTCTTTGGGTCAAGTGGCTTGGTTGGTCTGAGGTTGATCTAGTTGTGGTTCTTACATACTGACTTTATTTTGTTTTCTTAACACATAATTTTTACTTTAAAGAGTAATGTGTGGTCTCCAGTTTTTGTCCAATTTCTTGAGCCGAGTTGTGACAAAATGAAAAGACTAACTATCAAATCAATGATTATTTTTCTTCAAACCCTCATTAATTTACACTGCGAGCCAGCTGGGCCTACGTTTTCTTTTGTCCCAGGGCAATGATGTCATGCTTTCGGTGTTTGCAAAGTGTAAACATGGGACAAGAACGAACCTCTGGACCTGAAGGCATCAGGGTGGGACTTGAAGTTTCTATATAAAAGTTGAGTCAGCTATACATCAGCCTAATCCTTATCTTATCTTGCAGTTTATTTCTTTATAATAGGTCTACTGCATGGTGTAATGGTGCAAAGTCCAACATATCTACTATGAGCTACATAACTAGAATGTTGTCATACATCAGCTCCTCATGCCCAATGGATAGTTTGTAATTTCCACTGTTGCAACCAACTACTCTGTAATCCTTATTTATTCAAAAAGCTAATATTGTACTCTTGTACAGCTAGTTATAATCTGTAATCCTCAAATTTATTCCTCTGTTTGTGTGCCCATATCATCCTTCTATAATTATCTGAACCACCATGCTCCTGTCTGTACATATTACACCATCAATGCAGGATGTCCAATACTCTGTCCATTACAGGCTACATCATCTTTCTGTTATGGCTTCAGGCCAGCTTTCTGATTGGTCAGGGGGTTTTAGTCACAGCTGGTACAGTCGTCAAGGTAGGACACATCAACGTCTCATTGGCTCACATGATATCAGGTATCTGGCTGAGGGTGTCTGATTGGCTCACGGGGGATCAGCTACCCAACATGCTCCGTCTGATGAGACATGCCAACTCTCTGGCAACACGCCTGTGTTTGTGGTTGCTATGACAGCACTCAGATCCCTAGTGGTGATGGACTCTTGCTGAGGCCGTTTTGGCACACCTGACATGGCCGGCTATCATTAGCCAAAATACATGCCTAACAAACGGGCAGAAATAGAAACAAACAGGCAGACAAACACAGACATTCAGACAGAAAAACTAACGAATCATTAGAGCTAATGGTGCATAGAGTAACATTGTTTCGCATTATCAGCACATTCGCGATCTATTTCTTGCTATACAATAAATAATGTATTAACCACTGCCATCTTTCCTCTACAATCATATCATTGAGCTCTATTTCTTTATTCTATCACTCGATATATTCACAGCCATTAGAGGGCGGCATTGATTGGAAAAAATATGTTTCGACCAATGAGAAAACTAACATGCATGAATAAATGCACGCACCCCAGAACAAAAAAAAAATGCACGCACACACACACACACGCAAACACACAAACACTCACAATGGGGGCACAGGCACGGACACAGTCAATTACGCGTCAAGCATTTCTTCCTAAATGAATGAATAGGCTCATGACTATAGGCTACCAACCGCCTATTGTGTACTGACAACAGGAGAGTAAGTTCTCATGCAGTTCATTATTCCAGATGGAAATAAGTAGAAAGAGATAAAAACAATTAATCATTGGCCTATTGTTTATTAAAAACAAAGAATACAACTATAGCCAAAGCAGGAAAGTACATCCATCTGTTGTAGCTGTTTTATTTTTCTCTCACTACTGAGTTTAGTTTTCAAATAACTAGTCAGGCTGTCGGTCTCCATCCATGACGCATAGCCTTAGAGACCAAAGTCCATTTCAATTTGGGCCCCTGGTGCTGAGGGGGGTCAACCCAATAACGGACCCCCCTGCCCTTGCTACCCAGCTCTGACTGAGCTCTCTGATTGGTTGTAGCTAATACTGTGGGCTGTTCCCGTTTGCGCTTGCTCGGGCATCAGGTTACAGTAGCTTAGCAGTTTAGCGCGAGGAGCGGCTCAAATCGGAGGACGTCAGTTTACACGTCGTGAGACCGGTGAACATGTTAACCGGAGTTAACAGGGAGTGAGTTTCGAGCCGCCGTGTTTTTCTGATGTACTTTACGCTGAGTGTCCCAAGATCAAGCAGAGGACATCAACGCCAATATAGCCTGCGAATTCCCGCAGGAACGGTCTTGCGTGCTACATGACTTGGTATGAGAGGAGCTATAAGGAGAAACTCAACGCAGTTTCTGTACAAAGGACGAAAAGCTATATGGACTTGTCCGAAAGAAGCCCGTGAGTAAGAGAATCCCCGGATTCCCAAATGGCTGCAGAGTTGTGACAAATGGATAAACGTTTAGATCAGAAATAGATTTAACCTTTACTACATTGACAGGTAGAGCATCCGTGGAAAATTTTTCTGAAGAAACACGGACCGGTGGCACATGACACGCACATGACATGAATGTTTTCTCTCAGCCCTAAATAAATGTGTATATTCGATGTAGCCAAACCGTAACCGGTTTGTTCGATAACAGAAGGTCGCAAAGAAAAGATTGTATCAGCTACAGGTCAAGCAGGACACCTCGGGGTTTCTTCTGAAAGGACTACGTATCCGAACGACTGTTGATTACACTTGCTCTGCGGACAGTTCAGTCAAGGACACGTCTAAAGAAGAATTTTAGAAGCTGGACTAAAGGAAATGTATCTGATATCGACCTCTCATGCTCCAGACTGATCACTCGAAACATTCCACCAGGCAAACCATAGATAAAGGCTGCCACGCGCACTGTCCGACGCTTTGAGTTATCGGCTCACAATTTGTTTATTTTCAGAATGGCGGTGATCGGTTGTTGGAAGTATTACCTTTGGATCTGTATTTTCATGTGCAGGTCGACGTTACCCTTCGCAAAATCGCTGGAGACTATTATATGGAGCACCCAAAATCCAAAGTAAGTGTTATGTTATTTATGTATTCCATACCGAACTTGCCAGTGTGAGTGTGCAGCCTAATGCTTTAAAAGTTGCAGTTACTTTGAATTTAATGATAATCACAGCCCGATCACTGCATACCTGAAATGTCTTTAAACAATTTAGTATTACTTTTTAAATTATGTTTCAATATTTTCAAGCCGTTTAAAATGCCCTGATACATGCTTAGATCGTCTAATCCAGCACATATAGGCCTGAAGTTAGTACTGGGCCAAAAAAATAAATGAAAAGGCTAATTGAAAAGGCTTGTTAACTGCTTCTAATTGTTTCCTTAATATTGTTAAAATGTCTGACACTTTAGTATGTAGGCAAATTTGAGTTCATAATAAGTGTTAAAGTACAGCAATTGTCATTTTTATTTTTATAATAGCTAGCATGCTGCTCTCTTAATGGACAGACCATTGTAGAAAGGAGGTAATAGGCAGTAGTTAGCTGTGCCAAGTGTGTCAAGGTGTAGCCTACTTTATTGAAGCAAGGAAATATCCATGCAGTCTGTCCCTTGAGACTTGCACATACCTAGGCCAGGACAAAGGGAAACATTCCAACACACACAGTTGGCTCAAATTTTCCTTCAATTAGTCAAAGTAGGAACCCCAAAATAAATGTTATCAGATGTTTAAAATCAGTTTAAACTTAACGTTTAAATTGTCTTTGTTTTTGCTGAGGTTGAAATTGAATTTAATCCTTAATGTCAAGTAATTTAGTTACCAGCCTAATGTTGCCATCAAACGTTTTGTAATGTTTTTCCCTGGTGTCCATAAAACAAAGTTTGTCTTTGGATTGAACTGAGCCAAGGCTTCTGGTTGTAAAATCTGTTCTGCTAACAATTATCACTTGCTCAAGAATGACTCGCAACATTGGCATGCTGTTTAATTCAAACACACCCTAGAGGGTAATACGTTAGCATTAACGACAAAGATGAAGTGCAAAAATAAAATGGAAAAAGGAAATGGTGAGCAGCAAAGAGCACCTTCAACTAAGCCTTATTCCAACGAATGGGGGCGATTTATCCCTTAAATGCCAAGTGTCAAATGTCTTCCTTGGGAGTGAGTTTGAAGATCGCTGAGGTGTTCATTATGCAGGGCGTGAGTGTGTGTGTGTGTGTGTGTGGTCTGTTTAACGGTAAGACTACGGACCATCAGCTTTTATTTGACTATGACTGGTGAGGTGGTGGAGCCATGAGCATCCTCAGAGAGACATAGCACACGCACAATCTGCCCCTATTTCTCCTCCTTTCACTCACTTAAACGAGCATACACCCATAACACCAACGTGTCGGCGGTGGGCAAGCGAGCGGAGGGCGACATTTATGGATCGATGATGTCCCCCTAACAGGAATGTGTTTGGAGAGCAGCAGGTTTATGGTAAGGGACTGGTAGATCTCTTCACCATCTGCTCCACTCCACGGTCTCTGTAAAACCCAGAGAGTTTTCTCCCAGTATGGAGAGATGGAACAATAATACATGCCCAGGCAGAACCTCCTCAGCCTCCATCTATTTCTCCTCTGCCGTGGTTCCTGGATAAGACCTACGTCCTGCGTACACTTTCCAAGACAAAGACGCTTATCCTCTGAACTGTATCCGTCAGCAGTATTCTTAATGGACAAAAGAACAGAAAAAGGATACGCTGTTCATCATAGTTTTTGGAGCTCTCTGACTTGGCCCGGATCACCCCTTTGTGTGCGCGGCGTGAGATAGAAGGGTGGAGAGAAAAGGAAGGGGAGAAAGAGAGGCCTTTGCGTGTCATACCATACGGTATCTAGTGTCTTATCTAGATTTATGATGTCTTCGTTCCGTTCCCACTTTGGAGACCACTGCTGCCTCAGCTAATAAATGAAGCTGGCCCTCCGCTTCCTCCTGGTACCACACACACACACTCACACAGACACACTCACACAGACACACACACACACACACACACACTGTGACTGAAAGAGAACAGAACAATACTAGTAGACTTCCTCAAACCTCCCCATAAGCCATGAGTTATGAGTCAAAGTAAAGGGAACAAGCCGGTTTTGGGCCCTGTCTGTGTCTGTGTCTGTGTGTGTTTGTGTGTTGTCTGTGTGTGTGACTGGATGTAAGTGGGTGCCTGTGTGTGCATGTTCATTACCCCCTCGGAGTTTCCAGTTATGGATTTCTATCCTCACATGCCATCACTCCCCCCCTTTGGTTTATCAATAACCGAGCTTTGCTTAATTGATTTTGCCCGGTGTGCTGGAACAAGCCACGTATATCATCACCAGACTGCGTCTGAGCGGGGCGGTGGAAATTCAGAACTCGTCTACTTCTCTTATGTGTCGTCTAGCTCATTTTGAAGTTGGGCTCAAGCTCAGGCGTCTGTTTGGACGGGGGCAGCCATGCCGAGGGACACGGAACGCGTCGACGTCCTCAGCTGGGTTTTAGAACGGCTAACATTTTGATCAGAGCAAATCGGATTAGCTCTCATTTAGCTGAGTGGGATTACGCTACAAATGTCACTTTGTTATGACAGACCACGTCCCGCTGGCTGTGCAGAATCTACAGCACACTAATATGTGTGTGCACACGTTCACACACACACACACACACACACACACACACACACCTACTTTGCTTGACTACCGTGTGTTCAGACATTCTGCTGAGACGCCAATTTTGTGATAATCTGACAAGGTAGCTGTGAGCGGGTGCTGTATGTCTCCTATCTCTCCTCTGCTAATATTTGCCTCATGACCTGCAGCCACTACTGGCTGTTTGTTGAAGCCCTGAAGAAAAACAAGGCAAAGATGAGAGCTCTCACACACACACACACACACACACACAGACACACACACACACATACACACATACACCCACCATGGAAACGGCCACAGGCAGGAGGAACTCTAAACTCTACTCAGTTATGTTGTTGCTAAATAAAATGTGGGGCCTGTTTGTGTTTAAACTCTAAAACAGCAAGCCAAACTAAAATGTTGCTTTTGCTGTACATAAAAACAGTAAACCTGTATTTATAATATGCTATTCATATATTTCACTGTTTTTAAAACAATTCAAAAACAATTAAAAATAAATAAATAGATAATATAGACCTGTCAAACGTGGCACCTACTCTTGTATGCTGTGCATATTGACAAGATACGTGTGTTTATATAACGTTATTCTTTTAGGTCACTGTGTTTTAAAAACAATTAAACCGTAGTTAAAAATAAATAGATAATATAGACCTGTCAAAAGTGACACCTACTGTTTTAGCAACTCTTTACTCTACAATTGGACTGAAACTTAATTAGAATATGGTTTGTTAAATTTAGAAAAATGCATCTTACGTAACTGTGTCATTAAATAATGAAATAATAATTTGGATATATTTATTTTCAGCAAGGGTTAAAATTCCTTGTATAGATCCGTTAAAATAATTATAAGATAATGAGTGCTAATTATTTGCATTGTATAGTGTAAGAGCATAATAAATATAATTTTATATAATGTTCCTCCCCAAATGTTAAATGTTGTTTTATCAACTGTCCGTATTTTTATTGGCTTTTAAAATAACAGCCAAAATTACCAATAAATGCCTTTTCATAGGATTAATTTAGTAAAATGAATATTAAAGATTAGGCTTCTGGTCTAGTAGTCGTGTAAAGACAATTCCAATGTTAATAGTTTCTTATGGCAAAGTCCCTATCACCATCTGTTTTCAGTGTAGAATTGAGGACATTGCGCCGTACTTTGTTGGAGGACTTTAGGCTGCAGGCATGTTCAGATGGTATGATATGCAATGCAAACTAGGGCAATAGTCAGTGGTCTAAATCTATTCTAAAATCTACTTGCTTAATTTTGTTTTAAAAGGCCTGCTGCATTCTACTCTAGCTGCAAACCAAAGACGTTAAAGAGTAAATTGCAGTGTTCTTGTTAAGAAGAAATTATTTATAGCTTTTTTTCTCAAAGCAGCAAGTACAAAATTAACTTTTATTTATATTTTTTTGAGTGATTAAAGGCACGATAAGCAAGACTGAAAAACTTTTTTTTTTAAGAATGAAATATAACGCCTTTCCTTGCTGGCAACTATTTCAACATTTGTATCTAAAACCCAGCATTGTTAATGTTAGTTGGCTCATAATCTTTCTATGCCAAGCTTTTCCCCCTGTTCCTTGTTCCCTGTGGATACATTCAAATTTCTGCATGGTTGATTACTGTTAGTGGTGATAAGCTGGGTTCATCGAATGATGTTAACCTTTAATTACTGTGGTGAAGTCAATACGTGGGGGAGGGGGGTCACCCAACTGCCCGAGCCGGTCAGACTTGTTCTGGAGGCTCGGCGTAAGCCGCCGACTCTCGGCCCCGTGCACCTCGCCAAGGTTACACTCCTCATTCTGCCGGCTGCAGAACAGGACGCTGCCGAGCAGGTCAGAGGGCTGTTTTTGTTTCACTGCGGCCCCACGCCCTTCTATGCCCATCAACCCCCCCCTCTCCTCGCTAACCCCCCTGCCCCCTCCTCCTCTTGACTCTGATCATGTTTCCATCTGATAGAGATCTCATTACACACGAAGAGGACTTAGAGCCTGAGCCAGGCTCAGAGAGGGTGGGAGGAAAAAGAAAGAGAGAAAGAGTGAGAGAGGTACTGGGGGAGAGAGAGAGAGAGAGAGAGAGAGCGAGCGAGCAAGCCAATGAGGGCCACTTGTGGGGAGCAACTGGCCTTTGGTGCTGTAAAGTCAGCCTGTGTCTTCCTATAGAAGACAGCTGGGCTAACGTTTGCTATGCGTGTACAGTAACCGGTGGGGGTGCGGGCGCGGGCGCAGATTCTTGGTGTGGTCATATGAAACACCTGGGCTCAGAAGGGGTTAGTATGCTAGTAAGAAAGTTTTGGAGGGATTTGTAGTTTTTCCATAGTCTCACTCCAGATGGACCTGGTTTATATACTCACTGGGTTGCCACATCATCGAGGGCCCGGCTCTTGTTGCTTTATTTTGATTATAGATTCCACTAAGCAGGAAAAGAGAATTGTACTTTGTAAATAAAACGAAACTATTGACTGTTGCTATGAAGAATCATTAGTCATCACACGGTGATAGCCAGCAATTGTAAATGATTATTTAATAGATAAGAGGAAAAACAAATAAGTTTTGTGTTTGAACAATGATATGTGTTTGTGTGTGTGTGTGTGTGTGTGTGTGTACGTGTACGTGTGTGGGTGTGTGTGAACGAGTATGCCTGCGTTTGTGTTCCTTGCGTTGCTCTGTGTGTTAAGGCTTCTTTGTCTGCCCGTGGTGAGCGTTAGGGAAGTGTTAGGCGTGTGCCAGTGGCTCCCAGGGAAAGTGTTGAGGCCTGTGGAACAGTGGCGTCCTTACAGACGCTTAGCCCTCGGCTTCATTAGCCAGGGGCCTGGCAGCCAGCAACCAGGAAGCAGCCATCAACACCAGCCCTGCCAACCAGAGGCACAGGCTGGAACCCTCTCCGCAGTCTGAAGAACCCTCCTCAGATCCACTCTCATTCCAATGCAATGGTCTACATAGATAGATATTTCAGGGACGTGCACATATTAAAACTGAATTCCACTAGGGATTTGTGTTCACACTTTCAATTCATTTTAAATAAGCACATACCGTAAAGCAGGGATTAGGCAAAGACTAAGGCGAGGTAGCCACTTTAGATTGTTGAAACTCGGCCGAGGACTCAACCGCACATCCTTTCAGCTCAGCCTCGAGCTCCCAGATTACTTCCATGTGTCCGTGCAAAGTAGAAAGCAAGGGTGGGGGGGACAAGGGAAAAAGAGAAAGAGAAGTTGAGCGATTTGAAAGGCTAAGGGGGGACTGAGATCAGTGGAGGAGTTGGACAACGGAACGGATCGCTGTGACAGCCATCTCTAAAACCATTACCGCTTCGGCGGCTAGAGGAAAGGACTGGTACCCTCCGCCTCGGAACTGACCTCAGAGACTTAACTCTTTCTCACAGTAGCCCTCTTGTGAAGCCCGGCCTCTAGGATCCGAGGAGGAACAGGATGTGAGCTAACCCAAACCTTGGCGGGCCGCTCTCTCGAGTCAGAGGAGACTTTAGCCGCAGTCAACAAGCATTCATCCAACCACGACTTCACTTTTTCTCTCCAAAACACTGTTGTGCTTACATCCCCCAAAAATAAATGTTTTAGTACAACATGGACTGTTCATAAATTATGGAACAGTTTTGGAAGTGATGCAAGAATAAGCAAAATAGTTTAAACTTTAAGGGAACGGCAATTGTTATAAATTATTAAGTTGTCAATTTTAACCAGCTGACTTCTTTAACTGAACACGTTTTAGTGTCATGCAAGTGTGTAGTATTATTTGAAACCTTGTCATTTCTTAAGGTGTGCATATTTGTTGTGTTGGCGGAAATATATTTGTGAGTAGAATAATTTCCAATAAAATAGTTTTTGTGACATTTATAGAGACATTTATTGAACAAGATGTCTACCATGTCTGGTGAAAGTGTTGTGCTGATGAACTAGAGAGCTGTTTGTAAGTTTGGTCAGATAGCCGGGAGTGTTCCAAAATCACAAGGTTACCTTCACACTAAGCCGAAGTCTGCACGGCAGTCTCACCGTGCGAGGGATCATGCAAACTAGTTTTACTAAACTAATCTAGCTATCCATTTCAAGGGCATCTCATTGGCAACAGGTTTCTTTTTGTTTAACCGAGGTTGAATACTAATGGCTAGTTTTGTCAGCTACCATATAGCATTGATTGTGATACCAGCTAGCCAGATGAAAAATATTTCTCATACTCCGGTGGTTTACATATTTCTTTCTTATTGCTAGCATGATGAAATCCCGTCTTAGTGCTGTCTCGATGTGCCTTGCTCCAAAAAACAAACAAATGTATGCTGTGGAATCTGTAGACGTTTACGATGAGATTGATATAAACTTTATCTCGCTGTGGTCATGGTTTTGACTATCTAAAAGCCAACAAAGTACGGCACACCCAGTTTTTCTCGTATCTGAGTGCAGCTTGTTAGCCCCATGCAAAGACGTGATTCATTTTATCACAGTTCAGTGACTGTGTAACAGCATGAGTGGTTAAAAAGACGAGGGTTTCATTTGCCAGTGCATATCCTACACGTAGGCAAGTTACTTGTTAACATGGCAAATCATTAAAACGCAGATGCACTTTCGAAATATCAGAAGAACTCGCTAAGAGTTGAACAGGCTGCTTTCTTTGTACTGTGCGAAGCTGTTGTGAGTGATAATGAAGCTCTAATCTGATTCTCTATGCAGCGCTCTGAATAGATTAAAAAGCGTGATGGAGGGCAGTGACAGAGTGAAGTGGCAGAATAGCAGAGTAAGAGAATGAAGGAGGGAGATTTCATGGCTGGATCCCCTTCCTCTCGGGGGAGACCCCCTGGATGTGTGTCAGTGCAGCAGATGGGTGCGTCCTGACTAGTCTCTGTATTAATTATGGAGCGTCACAATCCAGCCCCGGCCTCCAAAGTGGGACACGGAGACCATTAGGTTCTGCATGGAAACGGCCCCAGCGCCATAATCCACGGGACTTTACTACTATTGGACTCCTGGGGGCACAGAGGGAAAAAGCACTCATTTCATCAGTAATCTGGTCAAAGGAATTCAGATCGTATGTTCCGCCTGCAGTTAGTGTGAGTGTGAGTGACTTCAGTGTGTGTGTGTGTGTGTGTGTTTGTGTGTGTGTGTGTGTGTGTATATGAAACGAGAGCTGGAGATTTGATTTATCAGAGGATTTTTTTTTTTGTCCGTATTTTTTTCCCACCACATTCATAGTGGGCAGGACAGACAGCCCAAAAAGCTGTGTCTGTGTGTGTGTGTGTGTGTGTGAGAGTATGTTCGCCTCCGTTAACCCATTCTGCCAAGTCTTGGCTCAGGCTTTTCTAAGCAAACTCTCAGCATGAGCCAGTCCCCCGTCCGCTGGTGAGAGGAGAGGGAAGAAAAGGCTGCTGGGACCCCTGCTGTTCCAAGCCCAGCCTCAGCCCTCCGCCCGCCCAGGGGCAGGCTGGGATACGCTCCGCGCGGGGCACTGTGTGGCAGCTGTGACTGACGCTTCAATCGCCTCTCTCTGGGACGCCCCAGCACAGCCCCGCATTCCCTTTCACACCTCGGAAACGGGCGCAAAAAGACAATTACGCACGTATTCACCAGCCTCCCCTCTCCCGCTCTCTCCCTCTCTCCATGCTGCTTGTGTGCGAGGCCATTTATCAGATCCATAAAAGCATTTCAGGAGTTCCTGTGTCTGGCAATTAAGTCATTCCTCCTTTCCTGAACTACTTACAAATTTGTTATGTGGGTCCGGCGAGCTTTGGGTAATGCATTTAAGTCTTGCTTACTTTCGCAGCGTTGTCTATTTTAAGTAAATAAGAGGATAAATATTTCCTCTGGCTCCCCCCGCCCTTCAATTGACCAAATATAAGTAATGGAAAAGCAGGCCAGAGCCTAAAATTGTGTCTCATTCTATTGTGAGCGGATTGTTTAGATGTCTGTAAATTGAGTTTGTCTGCTGGCTGTGGGATTAGGCCGCGTAAACCAGCGGGAAGGCAGTCTCCTAATCGAGTTACTTTGATTGCCCACTTGATTGATGGAGTCAGATGTGAAGCGATTTCCATGGCTTCTTTTTTTTTTTTTGTCTGCCCTCTAACTCCTCTTCCAAAGGAGCCTTACCGGCCGGATACAATGGGAAGCGGCCATCAATCACCACCAGCCCGGCTTCCCGCAACATTTGTTTTGGGAGGGAAGGGCGGCCGCCACCAGGTTGGAATTCCACAGGCCGTCAGACGGCATGAAGCCCACTATGACATCAGATATTAAAACACTCTGTAGTCTAATCTGCCATAATGCCCGGCTAAATCCCACAGCGACCCACTGCAGGGAGAAAGGCCTTTTATGCCGCTCAACGCTCCTCCTCCTGTGTGTGTGTGTGTGTGTGTGTGTGTGTGTGTGATTGAAAGAGAAAGAGCATTCCAGGGTGAATGGAGATGTCACTGTCAGACTCTGGCCTGCACATGAACGGGGGGGATACGCTCCAGAACGGCCATATTGGCAGCGTATGTGTGTGAAAGAGTGTGTGTTTGTGTGTGTGCGTGTGTGTGTGTGTGTGTGTGTGCACTAGCCTGTCGGGGGTCTGCTGTTTCCACTCTGCTCTAGCCGGGTCTTACGCCGGTGATTGGAAGTCTGTGGGACGCGGGCCTATATTTCATCCCCGCTCCTGTGAGGCCGGCCGTTTCATCTCGGACACACATGTTCCGCGTTAGGCGCTGTGTTTATTCTCCCCCGTGATGCGAAGGGGCCGTGGAAGCGTCTCATCTCTCCCGTGTTGAATATGGGAGCGAAGGTTTACTAAAGCAAACATAATATCCTAACCCTCTCGTCTCTCCTCTCGTCTCTCTCTCCTCTCTCTCTCTCTCTGTTTTTTCATGAAGAACACTTGAGGGACTGCGTTTGCCAGTGGCTCACGGGCTGACAATGTGCAATTCACCCTTCAGGCCCAGCGTACGTTATGCCACTCTCAAGATGGCTGGTTGTTGGTTAAAGTGTTGGTGGCACTTTTAAACAGGGTTTTTTTTTTTTTTTCTTCTCTTTTTTTCCTGCCGTCTCGACGCACTTCCTTGGCACACACCAAAAAAGTTGGGCTGTTTTCCGGCATTCTCCTCGCGTCTCTCCGAGTCCCTCCCACCGTGAAACATGACAGGCCAAACCTGCACCTCGTCCCTCCTCTCCTCTCCTGTCTGGCAGATGAAAGCCCTCTCCTTTGCAGACAAACCTCAGTGAATACCTCTTTCTTCCTCCCTGGCCCAGCCGTGTGCATCGGCGTTTGTGGGTTGCTGCCTTTTTTTTTTTTCTTTCTTTCTTTCCAAGTGTTTATATTTTTTTTCTCGGGCATGGCCTGATTTATTTATACGTTTCTGATTGTAGCATTTCGAGGAAGCAGAGAGTCAAACCGTGGCGTGTGCATTATGGCGCGGGGTTTAATTCCACACCTGAAATATACATGAATGTATGAATAAATTCAGCGTGCGCGCCCGCGTGTGTGTGTGTGTGTGTGTGTGTGTGTGTGTGTGTGTGTGTGTGTAGGGGAAGTGTCTGCTGCGTCAGCCGCCCGGCCCCGGCCTCGGTCTCATTTCCTGCCGTGGACGAGTGGCCCCCGCGCCCGAGTGGAGTGGCGTGATCCTCAAAGCCGCTCTCTGATGGAGTCACCAAATAGAGCCGGCTTGTGGGCGCGCATGCTCTCGCTCGCTCACTCGCTCTCTCTCTCTTTCTCTCTCTCTCTCTCACAATGGAGGAGCAGCAACCAGCCGGGGAGCGGGGACGGGAAATGAGCGGGCCCTGCTGCTGGTAGGGCTGTGGAGGTGGCTTCAAAGCAGCCCGCTGGCTGAGGCTTTAGCCGGCCGCCTCCCTCCATTAGACGTGCACTCAGTGATGGGCCTTTGAAGGGCGGCGGTTCTGGCAGCGTGGGGCCGGGTTAGAGCGCTCAGTAAGGGGGGGGGGTGGTGTGTGTGTGGGGGGGGGGGGGGGGGGTGGGGCGGGGCCGGGGCCGTGGGGGGGGCCCCCCCGCCCCCGCGCGCGG
>JAVQIZ010003032.1:0-10162 GCA_036023535.2 Galaxias brevipinnis
CAAACCGATATCTGCGTTTACAGCACTTCATAACTCTTTACAAAAACATGATAAAAACATAACAAGGAAGCATAAACATGATAACAAGGAAATAACAAAAAAGACAATATAAACCCAAATTACCAGCCTTGCACATGTACTTGGTAGTCAGCCCACAGCGGGAGAGATAGCTGTTGCACTGTTCAACCTCCTCTCCTGCTGTTGACCCAGCTCCAGGTTTCGGCCACTCCATGTAATCTTGTGGAAAACACAGCTGTTTGCTATTGATATGGCGCTTTACTAATAAAATGTATTATTATTATTATGAGATAAAGGGTTAACTGCATGATCTTTTGAGGTCCTTTACCTATTAGACATGTAATAAAAATAATATGTGATTGACAGTAAATACCCAAGTAGAACATTTAGAAATACCCCACACTTTGCAGAATGAGCACGGGCATGCATCAAGCTCAGAAAAGGCTTCATTGTCCGAAGAACCTGGAGGTTAGGCATGACACTGGCAACTTTCTCCATGTATGGCCAGTATTTGCATGCCACATCAGTTGCAAAGAATGTCACAAAGAATGCTTGAATCTCCATCTGTAGGCACAATGGAAAGGCAAATATCTCGCCGCGCATCATGTTCAATCCTTTCAGGATGAAGCAGTGGCGACACACAGCCACCTCAAAACCCTCCTCCTCAAGCTTGTTGGCCTTCCTTGATCCCTCTCTTGCAGCAGACCACTGTCCATCCCCACATCTCCCTCGGCCTTGTTTCTGTGAATCCAAAATATCAAATCAATACAGAGATTAAGGCTATACTAATTCTAAACTTTAATTTGATAACAGAAGTTTTAACTGCAGTGCATGTCGTGTTCAGAATTTACGTTTTTCACAGCAGATCGGAAGCTGTCAACAAAGTTGGACACCTTGCTGTCCTTTAGAAGGAAAACCCCTTCAAAGTGTGCTGCTTCTTGAGTGCTACACCTGTAATACAGGTAGGGTGATACAATATCAGATCAGGCATGAAGAAATGTGGATAATTTGATAGAAATTTGCTGGAAATATACCTCCCTGGTCTTTTGAAACGGTACAGCTTCCTGTTTCCATCTACACAGACAGCCAGCATGTTATGCGCACAGATGGGACAGGTGAAAGGAGCATCGTCGCAAAGTTGGTCAATTAAATATTGACAGAAGCGATATTCGAAAAAGCTTCTTTGAAGCAAGTCCCCGTTGACTTGTCCACACTGAAATGCAATATAAGCATTTACAGCATGTAGCATGAAACTTTCAACTAAAAAGTTAAATTGAGATTGAATTGTGGCGATGCAATAGACTTAATACATACACTCACCCTTCCAAAATGGGCTGTACGCTTCCCCAACCACTTAGCAAATGCCTGTCTGGAAAGTGAAGGAGCAGTAATCTTTAGATCTTCGAAAGAAGAGAAGACATCTAATTTGTACACTGTCTGGGAAGAGGAAGAAGCTGGCCAATATCCGCTGAGGATCAAGTCCCTTGTATCTGGAGACCACTGCGTTTTGCAGTCATTGCACAGGTAGGCAAGGAGAAGCAAGTCATATCGTCCTGAAAAAAAAGAAGAACAATGGACTTTTTAGAGCTAAAACTTACAGTTGTACTTAGATATCTTGAGGACTGAATGTTCTTAATAATTAATGAACACATTTTACCAAGCATGGAAATAAGGATGACCACTTTGCCTGTAGAGACATTTATGTTGTTTGAGTTGCAGGAACATGGGGGTGGCGGTCGCCTTATGGGTAAGAGGCAGTCTATACAAAAATAAAAAGAGATATTAATTTCAAAGATGTATGTTGTTAATATTATTGCTCTACTCCCTTGTGCTCCATGCCCCTGTTCTACGTGAGCTAATTTCCATTTAAGCTGACCATTGACTGTAGAAGAATGATTGGCAAAAACATTATTTTGTTGGTTTAATAAACCCTATACGCTTACAGTATGTCAGTGCAAAAAGTAACCAGAAAAAAAAAGCTTTATAATACAATGTCATCCTACAAATGGACAACATAGGGCCTACCTTGCTCACAAGGGATGTATTTCTTTTCCTTTTTTTGGTAAAACGTGGAGGGTGGTATCGGCTGAAGGTATCCTTTCGCAGTACTTTCTCTGTTGTGGAAAGGCCGACACTTGTGCTGTACCACATCACACAGCTCTCAAAAAAAGGGTTCAGCCATCCAGTCATCAGACAGGCAGTCAGAACACCTTATCGAATGTGGAAGAAAACAGTCTTCAGGCTCTTTTAGTATGTAAGCAGGTTGTAAGAATTTATTCTGAATTAAACATAACACAAACATTGACAAAGGAAATGTAACTCGTTTGTCAATGGACCCTCCAATACCAACCACTACCTAAGAATATCACAGAATACTTATACCCAGGCAACAACATGTTCCTGGCTTAGTATAAACAGGTGATAGCGATGAAGGAATTGAGTGAAAATGTCATCCCTTATCATCCGTCTAGACATTGTGGTGCCAATCATATTCGACAATATGATTAAGATGACTATGTTACTCCAATAACTAATATGGCAATCAATAAATAATAATTATGCAAATCATTATATAGAAATATGATTATTACAACTGAATAGAATAGAGGATTGTTGTTGAAGGAAAACACATCTTAGCATACACATCCATTTTCTAATGTGTTTTTCTAAAGGGAGACATATACTCACTTTATTACTGCTGGCTGACTGCATCTACAGCACACCTCTTTCCCAACACCATGTGCTTCCAACAGACAGCCTAGGTGGTAAGGCCTAGATTCATTCATTTGCTGAAGAGCACTAGACTGGCGCTTGGACCAATTTGAGGTGGTGCTCTTCTGTGGAACTTCCGCAGAATCCACCAGGCAAGTGTTCATGATCTCCTCCAGTCTTATCATGTTCCGTTCTGTAAATGACATGGACATAAATCAAGAATGTTCAATAACAAATTTATTAAACACTATTATTAGAGACTCACAGCCATAGTTGCTTAAGGGTGGTGAAATTGTGAAACTAAAGGGACATAATAGTTTCTTAACTGGCTTGACCAATTCACCAATTTTCTGGCATTTACTTTAAAAATGTGTGTTCAGGGATGATGGATCCAATGTACAGGCTGAATTTTGGGGGATTTTTTATTATGTGGAATCCTGAGGGGCAAAGTAATGTTTTTAGAATTTATTTACAGTGTGTGTGCATTGATTCCATTTGGGCTGATTTGATGTTTAAAGGGATGTTCATGATGATTGTCCAAAACATTTGGGTTCCTTTAATATTAACATTGACAATGTTCTTACTAAATTCTTCCTCAGCACTCAATTCAACACTCTTAATGGGTGGAGGATCCTCTGCACTGGAAGGTGTGACTGTTAACACAAGAGCAGAGCAGACTATTGTCATGTTTACATTGATTTTGGCAGTAATTTGAACACCTGGGGAAAGGACCACTGTCTACTTAGTCCCTTTATTCTATTGATTGAAGCAGCTGTAGGTAGTTTATTATATGAGGTGGTTTTGGCTGCCTCTACAGTTTGCCAGTTTACAGTTTCCCAGCAGTAGACAACCTTTATATTGAATATTGAGACTTCAAGAGGACTGATCTGAACAGCAATTTCTTCATTCTCCCATAGACATTTCAATATTCAAACTGAAGACAGGTATTGATAATGCATTAATATAAGGTTTCGGGCCTGGTGTGTGCTACACTTCTGCAACTCAGATCTGTATTTTGAGCAATACTCAGTGGTTACCAGCCGTTATCCCTCAAAGCCTCCTACTGCTTTAGCACTAACATCAGCAAACCAATTGCAAAACAATATAGTTTGACTTGTAACCAAAAGTGAAGAACATTATTTCACGGAACAGGTCACAACATTTTACTTAAAAGATTAATACTGATTAACAATTAACCTCCCGGATGCATGACATTGCATACCTCTACGTTTCTTGTCAAGCCTGCTCACACTCTGTCTCATCATAAGCCCCTCTGCACTACATGTTCTCTTCTGAAGTTCAACAGCAGGGCTTTCTGTATCCACAGCTCCTTGCTTACGTATAAAGATGTATGCATAAAAGGTTGGTACTCAGCAATTAAACTGAATATATTTATGGTTTGGTTTTTGGTTTTATATCCAGTAAATAGCATACAAGGTTGGTACCCCACTACAATGAAACCTAACATAATATAAGATCCATATAGCTGAATATCTAGAATGATCTTATAAGAACTCACCCGTGCTTCCTGCAAATACATGTCACTCATTATTGCTGCCATTTTGATCCTAGCATCTGTTGAATTACTGGATGCCATGTTACTACACAGGATATTCGTTATTATGAATCCCACTGCTTTGCTTGGAAAGAAAGACTGATTGACGATCTTGAATGAAATATAAACAAGTTCTCAGTGTTGTTGTTTTTTTTACCCATGTCTTCTTGAGCCTTGATATTTTCTGAATTAAGGGTAAATATCTGGGTCATGGACGCTGTACTTTTGTACGCCACCCCGGAAGGTTCACTAAACATTTCCAGACTCATTCCTCGATCAGGTTCAAATGTGGCGCCAAATACATGATTTAAAGCCAAGAAATAACAGCAGTCAGCATTAATTTGGCAAGTGCTTCGAAATGAAAATTGGTGCAGCAATACAACACTAGAGATAGGCTACCTAATTATATAAGCTAGGCTACCTAATAATATAAGATATATACATATTCCCCACAAAAATGTTATTCCCAAATCCGCTAGCATACTTACAAAGAAAGCACAGGCACGAAAGGAGCGCGCTGGGACACGCGCTTAGCTCTTGCCTTCAGGACCGTAAAAAAACGAAAATGCACCACGAAATTTAACAAAATGCAGAATATAGGCCTACATGTTTGATCTTCACCCATACGGTGTACAAAGTGAATTGTGGAAAGGGTTTGCCTATTTATTATGACTATAGTATGCGGTTTATTTATTATGAATAAAAATGTTTTCCCAATCTTCCAAATTATCAATAGAATAGCCGATAACTGCTCATACAGTGAGCTAGAATCATTGCTCAAAAGAAGTGCAACAATTTTTCATTATTTAATGTAACTTTTTTTTCCTTCTACATGTATAGATTTACTTATAGGCTAAAGTGCCTTGCAAGAACTTCGAGAACCTAGTCTAGCTTGGTTACCCAACACACAAAAACATAAAACAATTAGGCCTATAAATGCTAATTTGTGCTTCCTTCGTTTTCAAGCCACATAGACAAGATTAATTTGTATGCCATATTCATTGTAAATTTGCGGGCTCTGAACTCGGACAATATGTTCCCAAAACTGATATATGCTAATCATTAACAATGTGTGGGGCAGGCTAAAAGTAATCCTGTTATCACTTAAATGTATTATTATTCGTGTTACTGTCACGTTAAACTGCCATCATAGGAAAAAAAGACCATGTTGTTACCTAAACATTATTCGTGTTACTGTCACGTAAAATTTCTCCGTAGACAAATATCGTGTTACTGTCACGTAATATTGGCTTTTTACGTGACAGTACCACGAAATGAGATAATCTAAGACGTGACTATATCACGAATCGGAGTGTGACTGGGTTGGCTTGAGTTGTAATTTATGCTTGTCTGTATTTTCAGCTCTTGCAGCAAAAATACTTACTTTTAGCCATTAATATCCATGTACGTATTTACAGATTTGTCAACACATTTACAGATCCATGCACGCATTCACAGATTTGTCTACACATATACAACTCTCAATACACTCGCAAATCTGAATACAGACGGATATTTTTTATACACTTACAAACCTGATTACGACGCACAGATTGAGATACAGATACACAACTCTCCACACGCATTTGCAAATAGTTTTGCTACAATAATGACCCCATAGTGGATCGTCTTCTATCACTTGCATGGCGTGATTGATGACTGGAAGACATTGAACGATCCCTTAAAGAGCTGATCTGCCCTGTAACATAAATATGACACTTACGTTTACCAACAGTTTATTTTAGCTTAGACCAATTCTGAAGAACACTGACAAACTTTTTATTTTGTGGCATCTACTGATAATTGTGGCAGCATGCCACAGATGAGCCTATTCACGGTAAATACTGTAATTGAAAATAAATAAATATTCAATAATACATAACTCCTCGTGTGATACGGCTACTTCAATCAGAATAGTGCAATGACTGTTCCATAACATATCTTACCATGTCTAGCAGGAACTTCACATTCAGAGTTCACTGAGGATGAATCTCTTAGTCGTCTACTCCAGGCCAACTGGTCATTATGATCTGTGGATGATTCTGCAATCAAAACACAATATATTAAACTTACCATGTTCAATGTTACACTACAAAATGGTCTAGCCCACAAGACTTACCTATAGGGGTGGCTTGTACAAGGGAAGCTGGGGCATTGTTCTTCAGGAGGCTTTGGAAATGCCTGCAGACCTGTATTCTTATCTAAACATAAAACATTCAAAAGAGTTTTCATGCATCACTCTACACAATATATTGTGACAAACTGGTTATTTGCAATAGAAGAATCTGATTTCACATAGGTTTAAGGAATGTATTCCCACTCACTCATCTTAATTATAGAGACATCATCTTCTGACAGAAAATGTCCTGAAATTGTTACATAAATTAGCCTACTTTTTCATGTTATATAATGTATAAAATATTCTAAAATGCAAACATTCAGGCACTTACCTTCAATATAGTCATCATATCTCCTCTTTTTCACAAGTCTCTTCCTGTTTTCTTCCGGCACAATGGTGGTACTCTCATGGTCAGTTTGGGCCGATGACGTGTAAGCATAATCCTCACAAGCTTTCTCATTTTTTAGAAAAGAGGTCACCAAGTTAAACAATAATACAAAGTAACCTATGATTCCCCAAACCAAATATAAAAACAAACATATTAAGACAGCCATCATTCCTGATGTCATTTTAATCTTTAAGAGCCGGAAAGAGAGACAGTCCTCAGCTGGGTCTAGCCTTTTTTTGAGGGCTGACTGCACCTGGGTCTTTGGCCTTCGCACAGCACAGCATTTTTGTCTTCCTGAATCCAGTTTTTTGGGATGACACCTTCAAAATGTTTGTCATCCTCAATCCAAACAGCCCTTGCAAAAACCACTGAAACGATACAAAAAGCCAGGGCAACAAAAAAAAAAAAAAGCCTATTGTCAATTATGTCACCATCTAAAAAAAATTAAATAAAAATAAAACTTCCTGCGATTCACTGTATTTGGTGCAGTAGAGGGAATATGGCATATCCTCCACTAAGTGGTAGACAAACAGCTTTTCTTTGCAAGTCCTGGCTTTGTAGTAGCTGTGTTTTAGCTATGCTGTGAACACTGCCAACAAAAGCAATGTTCATGAATTTTGACTGGCAAGGCTTCTCAAAGAGGTTGAAGGTTCAACAATCTGGAATGACACTGCAAACAAATTTGCCTTCTGGGGTTTTCTAGGTCACGAATGCAACACTGTCATCCTTGAGCAAAAAACAGCTGTCACTCTGCTTTACTGTCACTGGCTGCAGTGGCCTTTGCCTGTTTTGCTTTTTTTTTGGTTGCTTTTTTTCACAAGCTTTTTAATAGTTTGATGATGGTTCTCAAAGGGGAAAGCAGATATCTCATTCAATGAGCAGTCAAAATGTGCAACATCTTCAAGGAGGTGTTTTACAGCATGCACATTGTAGACAGTGGATTTGTCTCTAGAGACCTCAGCGCTGTTGACCAAGAAATGATTGAGGAGCTCAGCTGCACATGGCAGAAGTTGGTTTCTCCTATTACGATCTGCAGCTAGAAGGATCAACATTCCAACTGTAAGACAGAGGAAGTGGTGGTACACTTCCGGATCCACAATCCCACGGAGCACCACAGGTCCAGTGTAGAGCAAAAACTGTCAAAACTATGTGGCTGTCCATCTGTCCAACTCATGAATAGATCTAGGCTTCCTTGCTACCTCACTGGGCATCGCGTTCCTCAATCCAATGAGTAAATTGGAGAATTCAGCTCTCTGTCTAGGTGGGAGCTTGCGAGGGTTGGAGGTCCGACACAAGTAATACAGGATGTGCTTCACTACGCCAAGGCAAACAATGTGCATGTAATCAAGAACAAATGAGCTGACACATGGGATACTTGCACTGATCAGTGGTGTCTCCCCATTGTGGTGTTTTGCTGTGTAGGCCATCTGGCTGAACTTGTCATCTGTCCTTCTTGGGAATGTATCCTTGCTGTTGAACACTGCTTTTCCCAACCATTCACCTTCCTCTTCACACCTTTCACAGCTGGAGTATCTAGTGTGGTAGATGATGTTTTTTAGGAATGCCCTTGCTGGAGCATCACATATAAAGGCTTTTATATGAACCTATATGACTCTTCCGTTGTGCTGTATTCCGCTTTCCTTGAGCTTTCTAAGATCTTCCACCAAGTCTTATCAATGGTTCTGGTTTTGTCATGCCACTGAAAAGGCCGACAACAAAAGGCTCAAATCCATCAACCTTTGCCAACATGGGCCAGAACTGAGCACCACTAGATTTGAATAATGGTACACCATCAACGTCAATACAGACAGCCATATGTTCTGTGGAAGCTGGGCACTGCAGAAGTGTGTGACGTATGCCAGTTTCTAAGCCATAATAAATGTATTCGCCATTACATCTTGCCTGGCGTTCAACAACCTTTGGAGAAGAGAGAAGTGTTTGTGAGTCCTTGGGTAGGTCATCATGTCCATGTTTCCGAAGGATATGGAACAGCTCATTGAGTGATTTGTGTGTCTGCTTATTGGTTACTGCCCAATCTGCCAAGTCACTGTGTAAATCTAATCAGTTTTCTTCAATGTGTTTATTGGCCATTTCAGTTGCCTCTTCCAGTGCCTCATCTTCTGAGTCAGGAAAGACAACACTGTGTCTTTCTTAATCCCTGCCATCATCCACCAAATCTATCTCTTCATCACCCAGACTGGACATGTTTTGGTAATCTAAATCTTGATCCATGAACTCCTCATCACTGTCTTCCTTACCTAATTTGTTTACCATGGAATTGACCTTCCTCCAGTTTTTAAGATAATTTGAGGCCATTTGGCAATATTTCAGGGGTTTTTACTGGGATATGTAATAGTTAATACCTGTTAAGACGAAATGATTAAAAGTTAAGTCATGGTAAGTTTGAATGAAACGATATCTTGGCAATTGGTATACTGTTGGCAAGTTTAAGCTTATTCAGTCAGAGTGCTCTAATTTAGTTTAAAAAGATTTTATTTACCCACTCAACACTAACATCTAAATTTAAACATAAAATCATATTTCTAATCTGTTTGCAGTTATACATTCTCCACATAATTGTGAAAACCTCATAAACTGTGTTTTCCTCCATCTAACAGTGCTTAAAAATGCAAGGTCAGTTAAATTATGATGGCCTAAAAATACAGTATTTTTGTAAAATATTGTTAAAGCTTCTTGATAAAGGATCATGAAAATCATATAATCCTAAATATGTTGATATAATTTGAATGAACTACTTTTTTTTCTTCCAATTGGTATGTATAGTTTATAAGTCTAATGTGAGCACAACACAAACGTTGACTTCATATTCTGATACAGAATACAATTTTGAAACTTTTTGGCTCAGGGTGGATCTATAGTAAAGCATCATATTATAAATTAAACATATTATGTTGTTTGCAAAACCTTGATCACTGGAGTATAGCTGTCAAATACATGCAGTGAAGTAAAGAAGGTCCCATTAGCAAAATGGATCCTAAGAAAATACAACCGAATTTTGCCTGCACTGAAAGAGGTTACATTTGCCTAAAATAAACGCCTGTGCTAAACATTGAGCCATCACTCAAATGTTAGGCTAGACAACTCCAACCGCTACAATGTTGTCTTAACGGGACACAATTCACGCAGCGGCGACTAAAATCGCGCTGTGTAGCATTTAGAAACTGTTTGAATCACCACAAATGAGTTTTTGTTGGTCTGAGCCTATTCAGTAATTCAAATGTAAACCTCGCTTGACAACATATACGTGTCAACATCGATAGAGCTCTTGCTAATTCACATTTAGCTTTCAAAGTGCGCAGGTTTTGTTCTTGCATGAACAAATCCTTAACTTTAAGCAGTTTGATCAAAA
>JAVQIZ010003048.1:0-25982 GCA_036023535.2 Galaxias brevipinnis
CACACACACACACACACACACACACACACACACACACACACACACACACACACACACACACACACACACACACACACTTATCTATCCAGAGAAATGATAATGGCCCATTATACAATTTATTATTTCCCCACATGCAGCTTATCATGTACTGTTTTTGAATCCTTTGCTGCTAAGCATTGTGCATCTGCAAGTGCAACGGTGTGCGCCCCTTCCTATTTGTGCTTATATGCATGTATGCCTTTTTATCTGACACCTACATTGGGAACAAAGGCCCTTCTTAGACTGTAAAAAAAAATGTTGTTCTTTTCTTTTGCCAAGAAACGCACTTCAGTTGTAAGTTATTAACAGGAAGCCCCAGAACAATACATCTGCAGCTCCGAAAAATCTTCCTCCTGCCTTCTTTCAATATCAAACACGGGCGATTACTATCACCATTTTCAAAAGTTCAGATGATTCCTTATTATTTCAATAAGGGTGGGTGAGAGTCAAAGTGAATAATGATGACAGCTGTGATTCAGACTGACTGTGTGATCTTCTCCATGGTTTGTTTGGGACTTGTAAGATAAGGAATTACAAGTGTCAAACAGCTGTGAATATGGGTGCTAAATATTTAAATATGTTTTTCAGCAAAAGAAAAAAATATAAAAAAGAAAACGGGTTTAAGTGTGTATAAGATGTACCAGACTTTGATAAAATGCAGGAAGAGAGAGAGAGGAGAGGGGGAGGTAGAGAAAAATTTGATGGTAAAAGGAGTGAGAGATTCAAACCAGAAGGCAGCCTGCACACTTCCCCAAAATAAGAAGTAACTGAAAGTGGCTCCTGACCCTTAGGCAAGTGGAAATGAAAAAAATAAAGGTTGGGGTAAAAAAAGGAAACAAAAGCACAGGTAATTACAAATCAAATAAAATGGTGCTCTCAATTATGAATGGGCATGAATGGAGCAGCTTGGAAAGGAAATGAATTACACAGCATTGGGAAAGTTTTGGACTTTCTCACTACTGTCTAACGATAGGGCTTATTTATAAACACAAGCTCTCATACACACGCAAGCACACACATGCTCTAATCTCTTTGTGTATAAAGAGTGGTACATAAACAGCGTCAGTTGATTGTCGTGTGTGATAGATGTCTGTCTGTCTGTCTGGCCGTTTGTTGTGTGTACCTAATTGGAGACCATTTTGTAAAGCACTTGAGTCCTGAGAAAAAGCGCTAAAACTAAATCCAATGATTATTATTACTTTTATTAGTTCTAGAATGCATTGTCTGATGGGGTAATCACTGATATTGAGGGGGGCTACATAATTACGATACAGACACTGTTCACGTTTAAAAATAAATAATGAGAACCTTTGGATTTATTGTTGTGGGCGAGTAGGCAGTGTCACAGCCCAATTTGCATGTCCTGCCCGATTTGCTTTGGGTACAATGACCTCTGTTTTACTTCCAGTGTGCTAAATCCAAACAACATCAGATGGCTATGTCTGGAACACGCTGATAAACAACACAACAATCTTTAAAAAATGTGTGCACTTTTTATAAAAGATTAAATAAATGGTAAATAAATCTGTGATTAGCATGTTAAACCTTAACGTCAATTGACACTTGTCAATCAAAGACAAGAAATACGCAACATAGTGGGTAAATACTTGAATTTCTGTTATTTGTCACATAAATAATTAAGGACATCAATTAAAACAAACATAATATTTGTAAGAAATTGTTTACAGGCAAGACATTGGAAACTTTAATTTTAATATATTTATGTCATTGATCTTGCTACTGCAAAATGTGTCTGTGTAAGTTATTTTCTAGGAAGCTGAAGATTAATCAACTGGGAAGGTTTTGGGGAAGAGAGTTGGCGAAAGACATTGGCAATACGTTATCAACGTTGCTTCGCCTTGGCGGCGTGCTCTTTTGGGGGAACACAAACAAACCTTAGAATTGGTTATAATTAGACATAGGTCAACTTTGCAGATGTGTAAGATTAAAGAAACTAATCTTAAACTAAGTAGTCCAAAGATTATGCTTGAAGATAGTAAAGATAATCATCTTTCACACCATAATAAAACTAAGATGTTTTCAAGATGATGCTGTACTACTGTATTGACAAATATTGTTAAGCAGCTACCTTTGGAAAGGGTCTACATGTCCTTCTTATTTCCTGTTCCATAAGATTTTCCCTGTAGAATTCAACGTTTTGGACATACAGTTTTCGTGAACACCTAATCCCGGGTTTGTACATGCCACACTTGTGTAACCCAAGCTGAGAGATGCTCCCAACATAAGCGAACCAACAGCAGCTGTGAATAGCATTATGCAAGTATATACAACAGAAGTTTATTTAATATTCAATAATATTAATATATAATAACGATAATAATAAAAAATAATGATATTGGATATTCAACACTTCAAAACATAGGATAATGCTTGACTTGGATCCTGCATCCATGCACTAGGAACGTGTGTGCTTCCACAGATCTGTGGTAAATTAATATGATTAAAATATTATTAAAATATTACCACAAAGGACCCACATGTGCCGATAATCTCTGTGGATATGTTTTTCCAGAGCTTTGAGTTGCTAGCATTCTATAAAGTTGGGTAAAAGAGCCACAAAGTCAACTTTGCTATCCTTAAAAAATATTTTTAAAAGACTATTGTGGTTAACTTTCCTGAAAACTGACCAATCCCATCCCACTATCCAGTGTAAATATTATTTAATAGTGAGCGCAAAGAGAGTCGTCTTTGATTGACATGACCATTGCCCTAGATTACTTGTAGAAAGTTAGTTGGAAAGTGACAGCTAACACTCAAAAGTTTGAAAACTTAACACAATTACTTAATAATCAATAAAACATTATTTAATAAAATCTTTCAGTAAACAATTATGTTTTCTGTTTTTAGCATGGGATTAGCATCCAGGAAGTGCATGCTAGGGTAACAGACCCAAAGCAAATCAGGCAAGAGATGTAGAGGGGGCAGCGACATCCTGAAATCTCTGCACAGAAAGGCCTGAAATAGGAAAGTAGAGAAGCACTTACCTCTTCACGTAACTTTATCAACTGCCATGTAAAAGCAAAGTGGAGAGAAACAAAGAAAGTGAAAGAGACAGAAATGTTAGTGGATATAATAGACACAGCAGGAAGCAGGTCAGTGTAGAGCTTGGTACAGAATAAACTTTGAGAATTCACTCCAAACTCGTTCACTTTTTTCAACATCAAGATACATTTCTTGTGCTGTCACTTATAACAAAGACAGGGAATTGATTGCAACAACAACAAAAAAAAGATTGTTCTAATAAACTTAAAGGGAGAACATAAATGTATATGAATACAGTTTGGGCACATCCTAAAAGTAATGGGGAAAACACAACTTTGTAGTAATGTCCCAATTTCGAATGTTACAGGAAATCATAAGTGTCGATATAAACACTATTTCTTTCACTGTCCTGGTCATCATTGCTTACAAATGTAGAACATGTAATGTAAATACGCACCCCAAAATAAATGCTAGCTGTGCAAACTGATTAGACAATGTACATGTTTATGTATGTATGTATGTATGTTTGTATGTTACTAGAAAGGTGTATTTTTATTATTATTTGTATTATTATTATTATTATTGTTATATACAGTATATGTATGTATATATACTGTATACACCAGTAAAGATTATTATTAGGGTAATCGGGCATAAACATTTCTCAAACACATTACACATTTACACATTTATATTTGATTAAAGAGAGTAGCAGATCTTGAGTTAAATAAACATCTTTTGTGATTTCATTTTATGTTAACTTTGACCCTTTAATAATAAGAGACTTAAAAACGCTTAATCTCAAATAATTGCTTCCACATCCTGTGCATTGGAATGGAGAGGAATCTTAACATGTGTGGAAAGCACATTCAACTGAGGAGAGAAAGACACGTTTCTCAATTTGACAGCTTTGGCTGGTGACTTTCTAATCTCATTGAGCCTCTCAATCTCTTATTGAGCGCCATTAAAAGGTTTTCAGATTTAAAAGGAAGCTCATGGCCACTATTAATGCCCTCTTATCTCACTTAATATGTGGTGGTAATTTAGAAGTTTACCAGTTTAAAATAATCATATCAGAAAATGAGGAAGGAGGACTTGGATCATGAATTATAAACTTTATTATCTGTAGCAACTGTAAGTAGCTTGGTAGCACAGGTGGACTAAAAACTATTAGCCAAAACTGAATACAATACAAAACAAGTATTATTCACATAAATATATACAAATATATTTAATTTCTAGGTAGAACGCGTATTTTTCAACAGAATGTGGTCTATTATTTTAGCGATTAATAATATATTTGAATCCCCCTTTTTTGTGTGTGGAAAAGGGACACTTTTAAGTAGACACCCCCATGTAAAATGCATTATAAATGAGGTCAAAGTTTGAAGCTATAGTACATATGAGTCTATTTAGAGTTTGAACAAGCACACCAAAGGACAATCAGTCACCCCAGTCCCACGCCTGATTCAATGAGTACTAAACAAAACTTGTTCTATCTGGCTTGTGCCACATCACTGATTATAAGTCCTTGAGGAACATTTGCACCAAAAAAGATGAGAGTTTTGTACAGAGTATTTCATTTTACCCATTTAGCTTGACTTTCTTTGGCATTTGTTATTTTAAGAACAGCCATCAATGTTAGGTTTGCATGGGAGAAATACAGTTGTAAACAGAATATTGTGAGTGTTATAATTATATATCTGCGCGTGCTTTTGGTAGGTTTCTGTGATGCCAGTCACTATTCAAAATTGCACTACTGCTATTTTTGTGTTATGATAATCAGCAAAAAATTCAAAGAATGTTTATTTTTTATTCAATATGGAATTCGATACAAGTGGTAATCTGCCTTTGTAGCCTATAAAATCTGGTCCATGCCGGCTCAAACCAGCACAATCTCTTGTGGCCAAACATTCTGCTGTGACTGAAATCGAAACTATTCCGTAGTGTTTGTGTGTGAAAGTGTGTGCGCTAAATGATTTGTGTGGTATGTTTTAGTGTGTGTTTATGTGTGTGTGAGAGAGAGAGAAAAAGTATGAGAGAAACAGGGTGGGCATTGAATGCAGAGGGGAAAAGAAAGGGAAAAATCTGAAATAGTTGCCTACCATGTTATTAAAATAATGTGATAGCGCAAATTCAGTCTCTGTCCACATACAGATAACAAACAAATGCCAAACTCTATTAAATCGTCCTGTAGCAATTATAGCAGGGCCAGCACACCATTTTCAGAACTTGTGACTGTTCTCCCTATTTACTAAGCTATAAATCCTTGCCATGTAAAAAAAATTGTGTTACTAGTAAAGATCTGGTCAGCCGGGTCGTGTATTGTGTGTGCAATAATCCTGGCCTCTTTCAGATCGTCAGGATTTTGAATTGACCAATTGCTCAACACCTCTTTCCATTCTTTACTCATGTCTGTCATCTTGTTCTATGAAATAACTCCTGAAATTACGGGTACTTCACTCACAGTAAGAGTTGTTTGTGTTCGCCATACATTTTTTAAATAAAATGAGTGAAATGGCAACCAATAAATCTTGATTTAAATATATATATATATTCTCTGTATTTGTATGTTCATGTGCCTGTGTTTTGTGTGTGTACACAAGCTTTCAAAGAACAATATTGTAATTTCATTTGAAAAGTGAGTTCTTGGGCAAAAATACCAGTTGAACATTTCATAAACATTTTGGAGGTTACAATTATGTAATAATAACCTAGCGATGCTTAAAGGAACCTAAACACTATATGTTTCCTTTGGGAAATCTTTATTACATTTTGGATATGCTGAAGTTATAGCAAACTTTTTTTGTGGTTGAGGGGTCTCTAAATTTGTCCATTGTCCTTGTCAGCTCTTATTCATTAATTTCAACAACACATGAGTTTTTTGTTTGCAAATGGATAGCAAATTTACCTTTATTTCAAGTAGTACTCTTCTAGCTATTTGAATACTGGCAAAATACATTTTGTTGTTAGAGCAATGTTATAGTAATTCACTAAAAACTCTTATAGAATCAGTGATCCCATACAATTTAAAGACCGCTAAATATTTCTCAATTAAGTTTTGGACTAAATCTTCTTTAAATATTAATATAGTTCAATGCAGATTTTTTTGCAAATTAGATTTTACCATTCACAATTAGTACATTTGGTGTCATACACCAATTGTGGTGACAGTTTTAAAATACATATTTTTAAATAAAAAATGGGTCGCAACATTTATTTGACCAGATTTTGATGAGAACGATCACGGCCTTAAATGGGACAGTTTTGGCACTAAATCAACATTTGATTTCTGTATGAAATGTCAATCACTAGTGCATATCACTACGCTGAAGGAATTATGTTAATCAATAATGCATCTTGCCTCACATTACATATGTTTGTTAGATGTGTAGTTCATGGGTTTTCATTACGGTTGAAATATGGAAGCAAAAAAATTACATGAGTACTTTATTTAGCTTCACTCAGCGGAAGATCATCCATCAGTACTGTAATGTTTACGAAGCTCAACCAATACTTAACGGGCCAATGTGCACTTTTTTGTCCATTGTTTTTGCAAATATTTACAATCGGTATTTATAAAAGGACACAAAACATTGATGATCTAATATAAAAAAATATATACCCTATATATAAAGATGCTAATCAAAGTTGTATATAAGTTTGTGAGTGCCAGCTGTGTAAGTGAGTGATAGAGAGCATACCTTAAAAGGTTAACACTGTTCAAGTATTGAGTTACTGTTTCGATAGAGAAAACCAAACACCATTCTGAATGGTAGAAGCTTGCAAAAAAACCACATTAAGTTGACAATAATTTCTAGTGTGACTGAATCAGTAGCATTTTAGGGGTCTGATTTCTCGAGTTAATTGTGCTGTTTTATTGTGGCATAATAGTCTCATAGTGTGCACTATTAAAATAAATGGAACAAATACTATTAAACAGACATTGCAAAAGGAATCTTGAATCTACCCCTGAGCCTTACATTTTGCCAACCAAAATAACAAATCTAAATCAATCAAATGTCCTAATGATAGTTTACTGTGACAGGGATGTACAAATTGCCTTTCTGTGAAAGCTAATTATTCTTAATAATCATGGTCAAAACATTACAAAACTGATTTATGTTGCTTATAAATATTATCAAAATTAGACCCGTGGTACCTTATTGTTTAAAGTGTTCACCTTTTTTGGGTAACACAACCTTTGGAGTTTTAAACAAAAAAATGGTATTGGGTGAGTCGACCTTTGTGCATTTGAGTATACACTGATGGAATATCTTTTAGAGGGACAAATACTTAGCCGGCTGGAGAACAGCTGTGGGTTGTTGAAGCTGGGGGGTGCGGATACTGTCCCAATCTGGCTCAGCCCAGACACTAGGAACAGGATCTGTGACTATTCATTCACAGCCTGCGCAGCTTTGCATTAAACAGTGTTCCTTCCACATGACTTGATGCCAATACTTCTGCGGTGGCCCTTGGTGGCCCCTTGGAGGGGCCCCACTAGGCCCTGACCCCCACGTCACCAGAAGGCGAGTTAGCCACCCACATTGTGCTCTTGCAGGCCCCTGATTAGTGCCTTACCTGATTCTCAGAGGAGCCTCCGTCCGCCCCCAGGAGCTCGTTGCGCACTTCATCACTGTAGGCAATACGTGACCTTTTCTGCAGCAAGAGGAAGATGAGGAAGGGGCCACAATGAGGAAGAGAGAGCCAAAGAGTGGACAAAAAGAAAACGAGGGAAAATAAGCTTTAATAGCGCTGGTCAGTAAATAAAACTATCGGACATTTCTGAAGCCCGAGAGCCCCCTGTTGGAACTTGCTATCAGACAATGCCATACACCTGGTGGGTGAGTGTGTCTGTCGGGTATAATGCATTTTCAATGTTTACTGTCTAAGTTTGTACCTATGTCAACTTCCAAGGTGATCTAGCAGTGTCACACTGGCCCAGGCAAAAAAATCCATTCCCACTCCCATAAACAAACACAAGTTAAAGAAGAAAACTGTCGACTGGTATAGGGGGGTTTTGGAACAGGGGCAGAGAGATGTGCTATGGAAGTATCACTTGTCAGCGCTAAATCTTTTCTGTGGGCTGTCACTTCTGTCAGCACAGTGCAATGGCAGGCTCTGTGATAACAGCGATGCTGGGACTTAGACAGGGAATAATTCATCACCCATTGGTGTTCCGTCAGATTTGGGCTCCCTCCCTCTAGTGCTCACCCTCAGCACTCGTTCAGATAGTCCGGGAGAGGGAATGCCATGTCAAAAAAAAAGACAAACACTCAAACACACACATTTCACACACACTTCAGAGTGTGCCACCTCAAACTCTGAAGGAGCGATCGCTGGGTACAGCTTGTTTACAGATGCCGACCCTACCCAAGCAGCTTCTTGGTTTGCCCTCCAAACTAACTACACAAACCAGGCCAAAAGAGAAACTGTTTACCAAGCCACTTTTTACTAAATGACAGTATGGGCAAAAATATAATCAATCTCTAATCTAACCCAAAATTAAAGCCAAACTATCTCATATTTAACTATGCCTTTGTCATGATGTGGCTTTGTTCAGTAAAACTAAAACATTTTAAATATATATATATATATATTTTTTAATGTTACTAAAATGCCACAATAACAATTCTTGAAATTAGTGATTGTGCAAGGATAGGGCTACTTTGCAATTTTTTTTTCTACATAAAGCAGGAAACCCATTGCATGTGTGATTTGGCTGTTAATATTGTAACAGTCAAAGCCAGGGACCTCGAGACTAATTACAGAGTAGACTGAGCATCTGAGTGACATCCAAAAGGCATAAATAAAGACGGTACCCAAAGAATACACTCCACAGGCAGCTACTCAGCCACAGGGACCAGGCATAACCCCCAAAGAAAACCACTGTAGGGAATAAAGACTATCAGAAGCACCAAATAAAAGCACAGCATTGCCCCAACACACAAACAACAACACAATGGAAGAATATGCCTTTAAAACTAAATCAATAATTTTCTTGAGGGCAGAAATTAGTTGTTTCGGAATAATATAATTTCGTTCTGTTAAAAATACTTTTTTTATTCTGTCTTTTGTCAGTGTCATTTTTAGCACTTTTACAAGTCATTCAAAAGCATTCACACAATACTGTACTCATTTTAACACTTCACAAAATAGAATAGCTCTCACTGAAATGAACTTAAATGTACCTGAATATACTTTCAATTCATTGTATTTTGTAAGTTGAAAGAAAAGTCCTTCGATGTAAATAAGTTAAGGCATTCATTTCTAACGGTATGAAGCTTTAAACAGGGAACCACCAACACCAATAGGTACTACAACATTAAGGGAAAGGAACCATATCTTCCAGTTTAATAGTGTTAAATAGAGCTGCATTCTTACTTAATGCAATGGTGGGTAATTCCGACTAGAAATCTGAAAGGTCAACATCTTCAAAACTGCTGCTTGTATTCTGGGGTCAAATAACTGTTTGTTGCAGCAAAAGTATCAACCACTTTACAATGAATGCAGCAGAGGTAACAAAAGAAAGTAAACAAATTGTAAAACGCCATCCATGCAAAAAAAATAAAAAACTCTCTTGTGCTCCTTTATTTAAATTCCTAATTTCAGAAAACAATAAACTCATTGGTATGATTACTTTCTTTTCTTTTCATGAAAAACATGAGCAGTTGTGCAAAAAACGCTATTTGCCATTACTGGGATATTTTGTGTGACTAATTGGAGTAGACCATGACTAGGTTCATACAGTTGAAACTACCAAGATACATACAACCATGTATTATACAATGGTGGGATAATAGTAAAAACATTTAATGATTAAATGTTTTTCTTTTTCAGTTTTAGAAAAGACTCATTATAGACTAGTTAGTTCATGGTGAAGACAAAGTTAAAAAAATTATACATTTGTCACAACATAAAACCAGCCGTTCGGGCTTTGAACTTTAAGAACAATGAGAACTTTAAAAAAGACACCTTATTGCATCTGAATAGAAAATATCTATTTCTTTTGAAATGTCTTTGTTTTGTCAGTTTTTCTAATCTTGGGCAAGAATTTGCTTCTATTCTAGACAACGAATTTTTTTTTAAAAGATCCATCTAAACTTTATGCAAAGCGGACTTGCCTGCCTTTATAACCATGAATCTCGTCAAGTGCAAGACGGAGGTGCTGGCATTCTGTCAAAAAATTTTTTTTTTAATGTTTGGATTGAGGAAGAAAAAAAAGCTTTTCTTCAGCCCAACCAAATGTAATTACCATGCATACATAACAATTCTATTAGACATGATAATTAACTGTGCAAGATCATCGGAGCAGGAAACTATATTTGTATAATGACAAAAGATTTACTAATATTTCTAAATATAATAACAAACAAAAGAGATAAAAAATATAAATATATCTAAAGGAATGTAGAGAAACCAATATACATTACATACTGCTAATGTATTTCATCAACACACACACATTTCAATACATTTCCATTTCAATTCATTTTAATGCAATTTAATTAAATCAAAGTGTTTCCTAAAAAACTGTTTAAAATAAACAATGTTACTTATTTAGAAACCAGTTCACATCTTAAATGTGATAATAATTAAAATCCGCATAAACTGGTATTCATGATAAAGATGTATGATGTTATGCATTCCAACTCCCCTCTCCATCTTTGTCTATTGCAACAAGCAACACAGGCGTCACATGTAATTGTTCCGCCTATAAAGCTGGAAATGGAAACAGTTCATTAGGTGTGAAATAAAAGGCATATAAATACATGGGGGATAGGTGTAATGAGAGGCCCTAAAGTTATTCTGCAGACATGACTTTCTCCCCACTTTCCTGCTTTTCCTTTTCTCCCTAAATGCATGACTGGTGGAATGGTGTGGAGAGCAATTAGCAATATTTATACAATACAATAAGTGTATTATTGCAGTATTCTCAAAAGGTGAGAGAGCAGAACTTTCTCCAGTTCCACATAAAGACGTAGTGACACTTTGGTCCTGCTCGGTGTGTAACCCTTAGATGGCCATTTCATCTTACATTTGAAGAAAATCCCCTTCACATAGCTTGTTTGAAACATTTTCTCAAATGATTGTGGCAATGGCAAAATTGAATACACAAGAAAAATTAAGGAATGAATAATTTTTTCAAACTGAGACTCATTAGCCTTGGTAATTTTCTGTGACGAACATGTTCTAGCAAATTTTCCTAGAGTGCACACGGTGCGCCCCCCTACACGTTTAAATTACGTACGTGGTGTTCGGGTCCAATGGACCCAAGGGTTGGAATTGTAGGGTAAAAACAAGTAAATATGGTAAAAATGAAAGAAACAGATTTGCTGTGTACCTTTACTATGTCTTCCTCTGTTAAGTATTTTACATACATTATTATGGCTGTAAGGGATCTAGAGGTAAATATCAAATATTATTCACCAAAAATATTGTGAACAAAATGTATATTAAACAAAGATAAATATCCCCTTATCCTTTCCTTCTCTTTCCGTAGTTCCTCTCTAGTTCCCCATAAGGAAAGCAAAGGTAGCGTAGTGTGGCATGTCATTAAAAGGAAACATATACCTTTAACCAGGCAGAAGTATAACAACTAACAGCATGTTCAATAATGTATTGGAGCCTAGCATGGTAAAAGAAAAAGAACCACACACCACCAACACAAACAGTTGATCTTTAAAGGAAAGAAATTGGTGGAGGCTGTTCAATTTAGTAAGTACTTCGTTTTAGTGTGTTTTTGTTTTAGTTTTTCGGGTTTGTTTTGGTGGGCTCTGGGACCATAAAATAACATGCCATTGTCTGGTATCAGAAAACATGTGTAGATGTATTTGGAGCCCAGTAACGTTTTGCGCATGCATATATGTGATCTCTGAAGCCTTTGTACAGTTGTTTGTGTTGAAAATCACTTACAAAGAGGGTGTAGTGACTGTGTTTGTGCAAACATGCAAGAATAAATATATATATATACACAGTACTGTGCATATGTTTTAGGCAGGTGATGCTGTTTTGAAGTCAAAGGGTGGTACTTTGTATTTTATTTATTGATAAAAATAAATAAATGTATATTTCTGAAAAGCATTCTTAAGTTAAAGCATTTTTTCACACCTGCCTAAATTTTTTGCACAGTACTGTATATAAAAATAACAATAGCTTATGTGCATTTCTTCCATAACAGTACTGCAGTGGTGCCAGAAAATCCAAGCCTGCATGCAATCTTTAATTAGCTCACAGGTCGGTACTTTGTTGACATCAATACCACTTCCATAAAAAGTATTAAAGCACAGTAAATAAACTACAAGACCAAAGATAAGCAGTAATTTATGGAATAAGAGAACACTGGGGTGAAAAGATTGCTATTACTGACATTACATGATGCCCCCAAACCGATCAGTTTCAAAATAATCTTGTGACACTTCCACTAAAAACTAATACGGACACTGGAATTGTTACTTAAAAGATACAATACAAAAAAAGTACTTATTAACCCCCTTTCACGAGGCAAAATGACTTCCAGAGTTAACAGAAAATACCACTCGCAGAGTTACCAAACCGTGGGTACCAGTGTGTTTAGTAGTACAGTACAAGTAACAGTTACTGTGGGGGTATTCAATGTCCTAGCTCTGATAGGAGCGGTGTCTGACTCATTCAAAGTTGTTTATAGTATTACAGTATTATATTAAGTAGAGCTGAGATCAGTCAGTAAGCCTAATGACTGTATCCACAAAGTACATGGGCCAAAGATACACAGAGAGGAGAGCAGAAAAACAATCACAACTGAAAACAAAAGAGTAAATTGGTGTGGAGGGGGTGGTTTGATTGAAGAAACGCCATATACTTCTTAGTGGCCAGAAGATCGTCCCTCAACGGTTATTTCTTTAAGGCATGGGGGGCGATTAAACCCAATATTAAAATATGGAAGCGTTTGTAATGAAAAATCAAAGGCCTTGATCTCCCCTCCCCCATCTCTATAAGACTGCTTCTCACCCTCTAGTTTTTCTTCTTTTCTCACTGCACATGAGTCCCAGGCTGTCTGGAGTGATAGAAAAAGAGGGAGGGCAGAAAAAGGGCCCAGGCGTTGATGGTACAAAACTACAGACAGACAGTGGTGGTGGAGGGTAAATCAATAGCGCAGAGCCGTTGGGGAGGTAGCCTTGGTGAGTGGGGAGCCGTTGCAGGGGCTTGTGCTCCGATCACAACGCTGGCTTCTGGCATGCAGTGGGGAATAAAGCGGGCCTCCCTGGGTCAGCGTCAGAGAAAAAGGTGAGATTAGAGGGAAGTGGAGGAGGGATTTTGGGGGGTGGTGGAGGGGGGTGTCTGGGTGGTATAGAGTTCTGGTGAGGAGGTAGAGTGGGAGTGTGTGTGTGTGGGGGGGGCGTCTACATTGCAGGATACCTGGAGAGTCAGGGACCAATCGGCACGTTAGCCTGTGGCTACCTACATATGGTTCAGTGACCCTCGACTGAAAACAACTTTTTTTCTTCCTCTCCCTTCTGCTATCACTCTCTCTCTATATTACATTTTTTAAAGACCTTCACTGTAAACTGATTCCCCTGGTTCTTCCATGACCTTGATTTATGATGCAGTGCTGTTTGTTGTCTTTCTACCATGTGTTATCTAAAAATGAATAGGGCTAGACACAAAGGGAATATTTTGGCCTGATGCACGTATATGTGTCGATTACT
Source organism: Galaxias brevipinnis (assembly GCA_036023535.2). Taxonomy (NCBI): domain Eukaryota; kingdom Metazoa; phylum Chordata; class Actinopteri; order Galaxiiformes; family Galaxiidae; genus Galaxias; species Galaxias brevipinnis. The sequence goes on from JAVQIZ010003048.1 coordinate 13,731, forward strand.
TTGGCCGATATGGACCTGTCACAGATATATTGGTATCGATTTCAAATATTTACATACATATACATTTATATATATATACACATTTATATATATATATATATATATATATATATATATAATTTTCAATATATATAATTTTTGGATACCTGCCGTTATAGTAATAGATAGTTATCTCTTTGCAAGGGATTATTAGCATAAAACATTCGAGAAGACCAACAATAAAAGAAGCAACATGAACGATAAAACAATACGCAATGACACATATTGTCACATTTGTTTATATATATATATTAGGCCTGTCACACTAAAATGCGATCACAATTAAGTGCTTGAGTGTCCTTAGTTAATCGCAAATGAATTGAGAAAAATACTATTCATCTGTTCATAATGTATTGTAAAGGAACATTTTTCAAGTTTTTAATACTCTTATCAACATGGGAGAGGGCAAGACATGCTTGCTATATTTCCAAGAAAAGATGCATCTCAATAAACAGACTCATTGTACAAAAGGTACATCGGTCAGCTAGATTTTCCCTTACTTCAGTATAGAACAAAGATCACTTGCACTTAAACTCGCACTGTGTCCAACCTCATATGGGGAAAAATAAAGACTCACAAAAACATCCCCTTCTAATATTTGGGATCAAAATAGGCTAATGCAGAAGAAAACAAACAGTAAATAAAGTGAGAAGCAAAAAGCGTAAAGGGAGTATAAGAACAAACATTACAGAAATTGGACTCTTGGATAAAGTGTGGTCTGACACAAGTGGGATATTACGGGGATAACAGAGTAATAGGACTGTCTGTATTAGATGTCTGTATGCTTGGCTAGCAATTTATATTGAAGACTAGTTGTACTCCAGTGGTAACTCAATTCACATTAACAATAATTGCAAATAACTTTGGTAGGGCTTTGTAGTTAAGCCATTTAAAATACCTTTTAATATCCACTTCTTGCAAGTTAACTTTGGCAGTCCTAATATATGTAAATATACATAGGCTATATATGTGTATGCGAAGATTATCGGCCGATATATCAATATCGAAAATCTTTTACTGCCTAATCCTTAATCGGTATCGGCCCCAAAAACCAAGCATCAATCAGGCCCTCTAGTTTGAACATCTGACTGTCACCCTATGTAAAAGCTCACAGGACATTCCCCTATCTCTTTTTCTGCCAACATGACCAATATCGGCACTAATCCCCGCACACCCCCACCATTAACATAAGAATACAACAATATGCAAAGGACCACATCAGTACTGCTAAATGTTCTGGATATTTTCTTATTTTACTGACTCAGACCACATTGTTATGTTAATTAGCCCAGTAGGCCCCTCCAGATCCTTAACAAACGTGTGCCCTCTTGAACTTATCTGCACACGTACCAGGTTGTATGGTGCCCAACAGAATGGTAAAGGAATTCACAGCAGTTAAAATATGTGAAATGTATTGTTTAGTTGTATTAAGGGAGATGCTAACACCTCCCACATACATCGACGTGGTTTATGATTATTCCGAGATTGAGTTTGGTGCATAATCTTGGTCCTCATGGTAGGCAAAATAATAACAATGCGCAATAAAAAAAAATATATTTTTTTCATTTATATTATCATATTATTACTACGTGTATAGTTCCATTTGATATGCACAACTACTGCAGCTCTAGACAAAACTCTACACTGCAAAACACTATCTATATTTACATTTTCAATAACAATGGCTGATTGTTCTTGTTAAACAATCTTCTAAACATTTTCTTTCATTTCACAAATCTCTAAAACCTCACCAATAAATAACACTATAATAACACAACAATAATAATAATATAGCAGTAAAACAAATGTAGTTTGTCTTAGTGTTGGGGAAAAGCTGATAATTTTTTAAACAAATCCCTAACTAAAAAGTAAGATTCAACCACAGGCTTAAAAACTGCCATACAAAACCGGAGTTGTCAGTTGCAAAGACCAAATGATTCTCAATTGTCTTTATTTTTGCGTGCGACTCATTAGAACCACAGGTACAGAAAAGCAAATGATATTGGATGAGGAAAACAAAATTGCTCTTAAACTTGGATAAACAGGAGAGCAATATAATATTAATAATACATAATATTTGACAATGTCTATCAAGACACTCAAGGTCCCCTTGCAATAAACAGATAAGTAAAAAATCTGAATAAAATATGCAAACATACTCTAGAAAGTTCCTCCGACACTAATCATTCCTTTATTCCCATCATCAAGAAAAAAAAGGCTAAAACTGACTAAAAAAGACAGTTGGAAATCACATGTCTGCTAGATGAATCATAATATATTTAATAAATAGTTAATGAACACCCCTCCTTCTCCCTATACTCAAGCCAGTCTGGCAAAAAATAAATAAAAAAAAACAATTGGTGTCACCTATTCCAGTATAGCTTGTCAGCACATCGCTAGGGTGTGGGTGTCACATGTCAATTCTGATTTACCATGGTGACTGGAACAGGTTTGGGGCATGGAATCAGGGGGAGGACAGAAGTGGTGTAGGAGCGCTATCACATCGTCCTGTGACTTTACATTTCCTCCTTTATTATCTTTGGCCCCCACTCTCTCCAGTCACTCAATCACACAAGCCCCGAGGACAGAGGGGACCTGGGAGGGCCTCTCACTTTAGGCAGACTCAGCCAGACATGCATCTGACAGCTATACCGATCATTGTCACTGTGGAAGTGTGGTAGCTGAGGAGGGCAAACAAGATAAGCGAGCGCAAATGATCATAAGAATAGGGGATTAATTTGTACCCTGCCAAACATAACCAATGTTCTTGGTGTATCAACAGGTTATAAAATAGGAAGTTGATAAGGAACATTAATAACGTGTGTTAACACCAGTTTAAGTAACACCAAAAAAATTATAATAATTTACCACTGAGACCTGTAATTTCAAGGCTCCATGTAGCACCAAATGTTTTGCTTTCGACCCTAATTTCTTTAATTATTGGGGAAAAAGATCTCCCCAACCCAAATACTTGCCTATTTTAGAAAAGGGAGCTGAAGAAAAGGCAGCATTTGGTTGTATCAAACATATATTACTTTAAACAATATTATAATAGGAGTAATAAGTTGTAACAAGAGTAATAAGAGTATAGGTCTCCTCCGTTCCTAACAACAAATTATCACCCAAACTTATGTAGAACCAAGACCGTTTTTGCTAAGACTCAGGACAAGAGTTAATACACTTGCACACAAGAAGATTTTTAGTGTACCCATGCGCTGAAATAAGTGCCAACAGAAACTTACATTTAATTGTATAACCTTGAATTTGAATAGCATAATTTGTATTAGCAATGCACTAATGCTGGGTGGTTTCGCCATGTCGAGAAAACACTGTCTTCGTCATCGCGAAGGCAAATTCCCTTTGTTTGGCCAGCTGACCAATCAGAGCAGACTGGGCTCGTCTGGGGGGGGCTTAAAGAGACAGGAGCTAAAACGGTGCGTTTCACACAGAGGGTTAATAGAGGTGCTGCAGACCCAGGCAGTTTGGAAAAAATAAATAGTTTATTGAACATTAAAACGCGTAAACCTATTCTAGTAGAACTCCTAAATAAAAGTATGAACCTGAAAATTAGCATTATAGGGCCCCTTTAATAAGCCGTTATTAGACCATCAATAAACTAGAATCTTATTATTAGTAATTGTGTGATAATTATCTATAAATCCTTTATAAAATATTAATAACTGTTATTTTGTAAATTTTTCTAGATTGAGAACTTTGCATTGAAATGAAGTGCACATTCTTCGTTGGTTCAGTCTGCTTTCTGCAGGTTTTCCCAGTTACTCTGCATTGATTATTTGTCTAATCAGATGATAATGATCAGCTTACGATTCATAATTTACTAATGCCTAAATACAGTAACTAACCTTTTAGAAATCCTTTCTAAATCATTATCACACATTTATTAATAATAATGACATAATAGTTTACTGATGGTCTAATAACTGCTTAATACTGAAAGTTATAATAAAGCGTTACCCTTTCTTTTAAATAAAAGCCTCATTTGGAGAAAGAGAATCTGTGATCTATAATCTGTTATGCATGAGTGTAATTTCAATAAGGTTCCACAGGAGGGCACATATAACCGATGAGATGACAGCAGCTACATATCATTTAATTTAAAATGCATATATTTTAAATAAAACATATGTAAATGAAGCGGAATATCATTGTCATTGGGGTTTTCAAGTGGGCACCCTCCATCCTGGATTTTTCGTTAATTTGAGCCCACGACACCTCCAGAAGGCTTAACGGTAAGCAATCATGTCTCAGAGCCACCACAGTCAGATAATCTACAGACGAAATACCCTACACACTAGTGAACGCGCAGGTCGGACGGGCTCGGGTAAGTTTACTAGAAAAAACTGCGGGTTCGGGCGGGCGGGTCATAAAATGACAAAGCAGCATTCCGAGTAAGTTATTTAAAATAAAATAAAAAATAAAAATATTGCATGTGCGTTACCAGTCCCCCCCCCCCTCTCTCTCGCGCTCTCTCTTGCTCTCTCGTGTTTTAGAGTGTTCAGGCTTCACCCAGAGATTTTTCCCTAAATTCAATCCACAGCTTTGGGGATAAAGGGGAGAAAGAGAGCACTTTTGACAGCTCCCTGGCTGCCGCGGTGCTCAGTCTAGATAATTGTGCTACTATAATGCATAAAGTTGGTGGTTTAAGGGTCGGGTTGGGTCAGGTCGTGTTGCGTTCGGGTCATTAATTAACGCATAGTTTTGTGGGTTGGAGGGTGCGGATTGGTTCTGATAACTGGTCGGGTGAGTGCGGGTATTTAAAAACCCTGTCCAATGCATCACTGCTACACACACCTCCAACTGCTGGCTTGAAACATGAAACGCTCGGACAATTGACTTATTACTCTTACAATGCAGGGATGTACGCTTATTTTTTTAGGTGGTAGCACCAATGCTAGCTAGCAAGCTAAAGATTTCAGTAGCACAGAGCAATATTTAGTGGAACACTCAGGTGGGCAGTTAAACACGTTTTATCTGTCAAAAAATACCTATTTTACGTTTTTTGTGTACCTTCAGCTCTGTATCAACTTTTTTGTAGGCATTTTACAATAGGCCACTGTAAGCATGTGCATAGCCAATATCAAAAATAAAAATTAAATTATTATATGAATATTACTTTTTGGGAGGGGGTGGGCGGCTGGCGTTATATTAGCATGTCAACCTAAAACATTGATTAATATGATTCATAACATGATTATGAAATTAGATCTTATCAATAATAACAAATATGTCAACCTAAAACATTGATAGGAAACTATGAGCTAGGCAATAGCAAGGACAATTCAACATAAAAAAAGCTAGCTACATGATTATGAAATTAGATTGCTATCAATAATAACAAATAAATGCAGAACGATTCAAAAATGTATTTCCTGATTTATATATAAATGTAAAAATAAAAGTATAATGATTCACAAAACGTTTTTCGTGACATATATATTTGATTCACAAATAAATGCATTACAATTTGCATATGTATTTAGAGATTTATATACAAATGACACAGTTCACACAAATATGTTTAGGTTTAAACAAATGTAAAATAAATCCACAAAATCCCAAAGCTGTATAAGATATAATTTCATGTGTTCTAACCTCTTCACAATCTTTATAATAAGTTGTGCCAACAGAACGAAACAAGATCTACTTCATAAAGACGCTAAAAGGTACAAAGTGTGTTCAATAAAAACACTATTTAAATATGGACAATACCAGATACCATGCAACATCAGAATTGCACGACAAAATATTGAACAAGTGCATATGCATTGTATAAATAGACGTATTAAATTTGTTAAAAGGTAGACTAGCATTGCTGTAGATAAATAATTAACACTGGACCACCAAGTATTACATTGCTGATGTTCAGAGCAGGCGATCAGAGTCCATGTCCTCTTCTACTGCAGAACGTTCAAGACCAGGAGATCCTATCTTACTGAGAAGTCATGCCCTTATAGTCCATGTCCTTCTCTGCTATAACCCTAAATCGTGCAGGGGACTTTGGTCTCTGGCTCCATTAATACCTACAACAGAGAAATATGCCCCGATTAGCCGACAGCCGCGTGCTACTTCAAAAATCTTTACAGTAAACAAAAAGCCTGTAGACCAACAATAATGGCCTAATGCAGGCAATACTTTCACATTTTCCTAATGAGAAGCAGCAAGCCAAGTATATTCTAACATATTCTGTACACTTTTTATATAAGTTTAGGTTCTAACATAAGATGTGACATGTCACGAAATTTAACAAACTATTTATTGTATTGACATGCAGCCAAAACAAAATATATATTTTTCTAGCTAACCCATTTTGGTCTAGTATTACAGAAACTGACACAAAATTCAGTCAAAGGAGCTCAGCTATTTCTTTAGGTAGAGAGCAGCAGATCTCCATTAAAGTTAGCTGCTTGGCTAGTGAACCTTTTCAGAAATATATACCACTAGAAATAAAGCCTTTGTGACATAAAATGTTTTATCATCAATATAACTTCTCTTACCTTGAAAAATTGTCTCAGATTTCACACCGAAGGTTGCAGTTGTAAATCAAATATAGACATTTTCCTCCACAGAAACATCCCAGTAGAAACATGAAGTACTTAGAAACATACGTGATTGGCTAAAAGGAAAAGTCATATCTGATTGGCTACAGAGTATCCCCATTTGAAAAAAAATGCATTTGTGAGTCGAGCTATGGCAAGAAGCTCTCATAAATCCACACATGAATGCAACGTGATCACTTCACAAATGCAGATTCGGCAGGTTTCAAATAAATGTAACAGCTTTGGGATTTTTTTTACATTTGCTTAAACCTAAACATGTGTGTACTATGTCATTATGTATAAATCTTGAAATACATTTGTGAATTGATATGCATTTATTTGTGAACAGTGTCACGAAAAACAATTTGTGAATGCATTTATTTGTGAACAACACCATTTATATATAAATCAGGAAATACATTTGTGAATTGTTCTGGATTACAATTGATAGCAATCTAATTCCATACATGATTATCAACTTAATCATTCAAGTATTCATTTATGTCAACAATGTGGTGGAATCATGTTTCTGTGAAAGCAATGCCCCTGATGCCAACATTTACGATGCACAGAGTTGTCTATATTATAGCCTCCTATCAAATCTCATTCACCCACTTTTTCGTCTCCTCAATTACAAGAGGCAACAATAATGCACACTTAGCAATCAATTCACTGGAATAATATTTTCCCCTTTTATTAACAGCTTTAGGTGTTCATTGTACCGAGGCTACATGGGAGAATGTGGGTGTGGTGCCAAATGTAAGTTAAATGAAGGGGTGAACATGTACTCTCTAAGTTTTTTTTCCTCAAGAACAAATTCAAGAAAACATTCTGAGAAAAAGTTCTTGGATGAGAATCAGTCTCCTTCTAGTGACACATGTCTTTCGGCCATGCTATGATAAACTGTGTTCAAAGACCTAAAGGCAGCTGATACAGTAATGACTCCTTTGTGTTCATGAAAGCAACAACTGGGCTTAAAAACTCTGTATATCCAGAAGGAGCTCCTCGAAATCAATGCTGTGTATAACAACTTTGGAATTAAAGACAGAATTCTTAGGCAGAGCCAAATCTATTTGTTTACATATTAAAAGCAATGGACTCATTTGAGCAGAAACAAACTAAGGGTAATTTCCATAGAACTTCCGCTGTTCTATTGATGGTTTGTATACGATGGACCATCAAAACACTTGTTAGTCTGTATTAACTCTGTAGCGTTGTATGCAATGGCTCAAAGGCACAAGAGAAAACTTAACTTAAGCAGATTTACAGTGTCTGACAACCTACTTATGTGTTTTCAGTAACATTGTTTTGGGGGGTTTGAGGACAAAGAATGAACACCAAAATGGATTACAAAAATGCTAATTGATATACTTAAAAAGCAAGTTCAAACAGAAACTATGGTAATCTTCGAATATTTCTGCAAAAACTAAATAACACAGATTAGCACAGTCACCAAGTAGCATCTGGGATGTTATACAATGTCTTCAGAACAACGCACTTACCATAAAGATTCCTGTTTCATTCACTACCTGACATCCAACTAAGACATCAACTAGCCTCTTGGCTTAATGAAAAAGACTCCCTCCATTACCCAGAATCGACAATGACCACTGGTTGGCATCACAATGTCACATAATTACAACAGCATATTTCATTTACACATCATAAATGGGATAACATTTTTAAAGAAATTAAAAATTTAAAAGAGAGCTGACAAACAGTAAGAATGGCCAGAACCAAGCATTAACACTGCATTCATTACTGCTTATACTGAACATTGTCTTTAGTAACTTCCTTGTCTCTGCTTCAACTTAATTAAAGGAGCATGTAGAGGCTCTAAAAACATTTAAGAATTTAAATAATGATTTTCCAGTTTCCAGGATATAATTTATATGAAAGTCCCTAGAATAACTAAGAAACTCAAGAAATTGAAAATGGAAAGGATTTTTCTATACATTTTTATGCGTTTGCTTATATTTACATTTTCAGACTGAAACGCAAAAAAAAAAAAAAGTATTATGGAATTGATGGGGAGAGCTTTTCATTCTATTTAACCCACTCTATCTAACGACTAAAAAGTAAAACATTTGGATGGATATCTCACTAAATGCCTAAGAAATTAATTTAAAATATATCATTAGGAAAACATGAGGATGTTTTTAGGGTTAGGGAACCTGGTTAGGGAAAATAATTACAGCAAGCAAACTGTAGAGGCAGCCAAAACCACCTCTTATAAGAAACTACCTACAGCTGCTTTAAATAAAAAATCAGTGGCCGCTTTAAGGCTAAACAGGTTTCTATATCTACTCAAGGTAATAAAATGTCAGGAAGGACAAACAATAAAAATGGTGTCTATGAGCAGTCTTTCTAATTCTAGTATTTGAGAGGAACTTTATAAGAGCGACCCATTAGATGAACTAGGTAATTGAGCTTGGACCAATGGCATACACATGCCACTGGCATACACAATGGTTTCCTAGTAATACAGAATACAAATCACAAATGATGTGTGGGTCCATTTGGAATGTCTGAGGTAAAACAGCCAATTACTAGTCTAGAATGAATTGAAGAGCACTAATTTGATTACTATACAATCCATTTCCTACCCATGTTTGTGAAATTAATGAGAGCCTTAAAAACTTACAAGTTCACTTTTAGATATAAAAAAAATCTAAGGAAAAAATTTACAATCTATCAACTCATCTTTTCTGAAAAACATGTTTCACAGGTTATTATGAATCAACTCAATCTGACCTGACAATGTCAATTGGTAAAAAATCTAAAGAGATTGGCTTTTATCTTAAAATATAGGAAATGTGTCATGTGTATGCAAACTCTGGATACACCCTATGCATTTAATGGATAAAAGGACATATTGTCATATACATAGAAAGACTTGCATGATTGTAATCTGAACATGATCAGGCAATGCCAAAAGTCACAATTTGTAGAGCAATAGTGCCATCCGGTGCAAAAGCTGGGAAATAACCCCTCTAGCAATCTACATGGTTTATGTTAGGTAAATACAGATATAATGCAAAAAAAAAAAAACTGTTATGTGTTATATGTATAAATATATAATTGAAAATGTTCAATTCCAATACAGTACAACTAATGACCAAAAAAACGGCCAAATACAGTTAGTATTTTGTAACAGTTCTTAAATGTCCACTCACAACAGTAATACATTCTTATTTTTTAAATATTAATTAGTCTTAATTTGAATAATTCAAAATATAGAAAATGTAAGCTAATACTTTTCCACAGGAACAATAGTAGCAACAGCCAGCATCACTAGACATGTTTCACTACAAGTGCAGTGGATCTCAACTTAAACACTGACCATCTTAAATAGTAAATTCAAGTGCAAATACCAAACATAACTACATTAAGTACAGAATATTTATGTTAGTCATTTACCATACGCTTTTATCCAAAGCAACTTACAAATAGTTTCTACAAAGAGGGTAAAAATCACAAATCAGGTAGATAAATATGTGAATCGCTAACCCTATCAGCTATATAACAGTAATGCAATTGCCACATTAAGTAGCCTACACGTTTAAAGTAGCTGTCACAGTGTTCTCAGTAGTTTACTGTAATAGGGATATACAGGTAACAGTAGCGATGAAATTGTGGTCTTGTCACAGCCCTGTGGGGGATTCACATGGTGTGTTTAGTAAGACAAACGTCTCTAAACCCAAACTCCCATTGGGTGGACCACATGATTCAGCCTTTGAAGATGGAGGGTTTGTGTACCTGATAGGTTGTATTAAAGTAAGCCTCTATTGGGCCTCTCTTCTGCATGATCAAAGCTATTGCTAAGAGGCCTGTCTTTCTGCTTTCCTCAACTTGAACTTGCGCTTCCTCGATCAAATTAGCTTTTAACTTTTTTTTTCGTCAGAGGGCTTGGTATGGTTGGGCTGGCCTTCCCTTTGGCTAGTGCCATGTCAAACTGCACGGGGTCCTTTGGCTTTATGACCCCATCTGTTCCCTTGATTATCAAATTGAAGCCTTCCACCAGAAAATGTCATTGTATGTAGACCTCTGGGATGTCTGTCTGATCGCTTTTAATGTCCCTCTTGTAAATGTTGGGCTCCTTAGGTTCAGCTTGGCATAGAGGAAATACGTCTCAATCTGGCTTATTTGTAATGAGAAGACATCAAACCATATCTGAATGAGAGGATGAGAGGTAGGAAAGGTGCTGGACACCAAAGTGAGTCAGTCGGAGGTAGACTGGGTTATTTATTTATTACATATTTGTAAGAAGAAGTAGTAATGGCAATGATGCTCTACGAGACACTCTTTTTTTTTTTATTCTGATGTGTTTTCTTCAAGTTTAGTGCAATGTTTTGAACTTGATAATAAATGGCAACAAACTGATTCAGCTGTTTTGCTCAAGGCTTAACCGTTTCCAGCCTGAGCCCAAAAGTTCAGAAATTCCAATCTGTAAAATAGTATGGATTTACGGTGCATAAATCCTTGTGTTTTCATATTACATCACACATTTAAAGTGTATACACCATATTGAAGAGAAGAACTGGTTCTTTCAATTTATATAAATATATATATGCTTACTTTAGGGTAATCATTTTGTCTCCAAAATTTTTGCACACCAATTTTAACAAAAATATTCCATGTTCCATGTTTGCCATACATCATAAACCTCAAATTATCACCATTTTAAATACAAGATAGAGATAAAAATACAGCGTATGAAATGTTCACTATTTCCTTGGTAATTTGTAATATCAATCAAATTAAACATTATTTATTGTAAAAAAAAGTTAGCCATTCTAGTGATCAGTGTGAAGACGGCAAAAAGGAAACAATTTAGAATGTTATTCTAATAAGATAAATTTCAGACCACCAGTCCTCCTTACTCTAACAGTATTAGTAAATTAAGAATGTTTCTGAAAATAAACAAGGCACAACAACTGAAATATACATTTTATGTGTTCAACTAAACACACATTTTATTAAATAAACAACTTTTGACACTGCGAGGTAAAAAAACAATCTGGAAAAACACAAAATGTTTTTGAAAATATTTTTTATTAATGAATATTACATAAATAACTAGATAGGGCTACAATTTCTGTTGAAATTGTGATGTGTGCTTGCAGTACTGCGGTTACACTTGTAACCCTAGCAGGCTAATGTTTATCCACGTAACCATAGCAACTTGTGCAGTTCGTCAAGTAGCATAAGACATGGTGTCATTCAAACGGTTCTTTGAGGAATAGTATAAATCCCACAGCATAGATAATGAAACCGTATGATTTAAAAGAACCAGGTGAACATTTCTCTGCAAAATATGTCTATGCAACGTTAAAACTGGAAGCGAAATCACAAGTTAGAAAACCTCAAAATTACCACTGATCCCACCCTAGACACCCCATAGAAAATGTTCTGGGTCCGCCACTGGCTTACAGTGGACGTCAATGGAGAGCGTGGTCTTCAAACAAACCGACACCAAGCCAAAACTATACATCCCACAGCTTAGATAATGACACCGTATGATTCAAAAGAACCAGGTGAACATTTCCCTGTATAATATGTATATGAAACGTTTAAATTGAAGGCGTTATCATAGGTTGGAAAACTGCAACTTATTCGAAATCAGCAACGTTAAGCATAATGTTTATTTCGTAAC
>JAVQIZ010003049.1:0-30492 GCA_036023535.2 Galaxias brevipinnis
GTCTCTGCCCATCAAAAACCCCCCCCCCCCCCCCCCCAGTGCATGCTGACAATCGGGTCCGGCTCTGGGCGGGCAGGCTGCTCACCGTGGGAGAATGATCGGGGTGGAGGGAGCCTGACAGCTGACGTATAGTCTCACCTGTGCGGGTTACGGGCCGCCGCTCACCCGGAAGGTGTGGCCCAGCGTGGCCGACGAGAACTCACACTCTCTGCCATCTCGGCACAGCCTCCTCTGCCTATCCCAGGCCCCATACAGACACCCACAGACCCCTCGCTAACTGGGTCTAGTGGGTAGCTAGCGGGCAGGCTGGCTGGCTGGTCACCGGCAGGAGAGAAATTGCCCGCAGCAGACGGGGGCCACTTATTCTCGCCGGTCCCATCCAGAGCATTGTGTCCTTGTCAAATGTCACTTCCTCTTGTTTTCCGGTCCGTCAACACTTGAAGACAGGGCTCTCTGAGGTTGGGGCGTACCACAAAAGGGACAGGGTGAGGGGAACGCTGACGAGGCCCCCTGGCTGCTGGCGCTCTGGGGGCTGTGAAAGCCCCCGCCAACGCAGCCACGGAGGAACCAGATTAGGAGACCACAAAGAGCCGCTGCCGTACTCACCCAACCCCCCCCCCCCCCATGGCTCCCCATGCCAGCCTCCTCCTTTCCCACACACTGGGCTCCCAGGAGGTGATAAAACACTCCTCCCCGGCCTGACAAAGCCTATGCAAAAGAAAGTGCATTCACAAAAGGCCATTTGCAATTTTAGTCAATGGTGGGCATAATGCTTTTACTGAAAAATGAGGACTAGCCATATTGTGAGAGAACAGGGGAGAAAAGACAGCGCAGAGGAGAAATTTAGAAAAATCACACTGTCCTGGTTTACGACAAATAGATGGCTCTATTGATTTCCTTTTTTACAGTGGTTGTCCATCTCTCACTGCTGTGATTATACTGACCTATTTCGGGCAAAAGATTGCTGTCTTTTATGGATTAAACCGACGTGTCCAAAAAGAAATTATTATTTTGGTTCAGAACAAACAAATACACTCGGCTGAAACGTAACCTTTAGTAAGAAGAAGAGAAAGAACAGTCAGTGTCAATTTGAGTGTGCAGAGATTTCGTATGCCGATGGAAAGACAGATTGATAATAGAAAGATAGATAGAGAAAGAAAGAGAGTGGGAGACTTAGAGGGGGAGAGAGAGACACAGAGAGGGTGGTGATACAAAGTTCCAGATCCATGCTTTGAATCAAATAATGGATCATGCTGGTACCATAACTCACCGAGGACGAGCCAGGCCGGGTTTCTTTCAACCCTTAGAAAGAACCCTTATGTGGAAGATTAGTTATGTCAACAGTTATGATCACCCATAATCCCTCTCTCTCCACGAACCCTTTCAAAACAGAATTCAACATTTTAAGAAGCCTCAAGAAACATGAATCATAAAATTACAATTATTTGCTGCGATACTTGTAAACCACACTACAGTATAATAGACCACTGTCATGAATGTGTGAACGCCCTTTAGTTTACAGTTCCATTGTTATGCCCATGTGTCTCTGTGTGCATCACTGTGCACTCATCCTGCTCTAGCGTGTGTGTGTGTGTGTGCTGTGCCTCCCACTGGACTCTCTCTCCCTCTCTCACTCTCTCTCTCCCTCTCTGTGTACAGCTCAGGGACTCTGGCTGGCTGATCTTCATTACGAGCCGCATAGCTCAACATCGCGCTGGATGCACTTCCCACATGAGTGCAACTAACAAATCCCAGCAGAGGCGAATCAAGGCAACAATGTGATGAAACACCTTCAAACAAACAGCGAGCACGCGCGGTACACTCGGCTACGCTGGGAGACGACTCACACTGCCCCCCGGCAGCTCGCCTGTTGCCAAGCAAAATTAAGCAGCGACTGGGACATATTATTCTTCTAAATTGGCAGTGTTGAGTACGATTAAGGACTATAAATCTCCCGTTTGATTAATCACGTCTACCTCGAGTCAGAGCTGGCGAATTAGCCAGCTCGGGGTGACAGGCTCTAGCAGCGTCGGAGGGGCTGTAATGCTTGACGTGTTGTCATTTTGCACAGGCCACAGCCATGACATCTCAGTGTTAAACGAGCGCTAGATAAACACTACTGCGTGATACCTATCACATCCTTAGTAAACGATAGATATTGAATATAACTTTTTTTGGCAGTGACTTGGTCGAAAAAGGTGACTTCAGCAGCGAGTAGCTTTGTCGGTGTGTGCGTGTGTTTGAGAGAGAGGAGAGCAACTCGATACACGTGGTAAATAAATGAAGATGCTGTTCCTCAGTCAGCGAACGGGAGACAAACAGGCCATGGGCGGCGGAGAAGCTCCCGTCGGCTCCATTCTGTCCTGCCCTCACCCCCTCCCCTGGTCTGTACCACAGCGCACTCTGTACTACCCCCTCACCACGGTCGCTCCCCGTACGAACCAGGTGGAGAATCCACCTTGATCAACTGGGCCTAACGCGGTGGTCTAAGTGGAGTGGGACTGTGTTTGCTGGTTAACCAAAGACAGGGAGTATGGTAGGAGTTTACAGCGTAGTTCCCTTCCTGGTACATGACTGAGAGGGAGAGGATTATCCATTGGGGATATCAGGATGTCTTCCCCGTGAGAGCAGGAGCATTCTGGCCAGATGCCCACTCTCTGTGTGTGTGTGTGTCTCTGTGTGTGTGTGTGTGTGTGTGTGTCTGTGTCTGTGTGTGTGTGTGTGTGTGTGTGTGTGTGTGTGTGTGCGTGCGTGTGTGCGCTCGCTCTTGTGCTCTCTGGTATCTGAGCTCAGAGACGGGCCAAGTCTGTCCAGTCTGCTGATGGCAGATTAGAAGGTGAGGCGTGTAATCTCAGTGTAATCAGCTGGTGCATCGGATCCTCCGCTCCCCATCTCCCTCAAAAGGTGCGCGCAGAAAGTCATCTCCCTGCAACACGGCACGGCAGCTGGAAAAAGGTGGTTCCTATGATCTAGGCTATCCTTTACCTCCATATATTTATTTTCATTTTGTGTCACACGATACATCCTTATTTTACGTCTGAGATCCGTCGCTTTTGGCGAAATTGATTTTTAATTGTTTCCTTTCCGGTGGAACCGACTCTTTAAGAGTTGCCAATGAAAGTTATTTCATGGGCTACCTTGCTGTGCAATAGCTTAAACAAACAGAGCATTTATACAACTGCCCGGTTTGCTTTTTTAAAGGGAATGCATGCAGGAGTTCTGGCTGAGAATGACAGCATGTGGTAAATTATGTGGCCCTCTGGATTGGGACCACCCCCGATGATAGAGAGAGAGAGTTTTGAAACCATTAACTGCAAATATATTCTCCCTGTCTATCACATTTTGGAAAGGGGACAAAGAAGGGACATGCTGATTTCCATCAGCATGGGGAGGGACATGCAGAGAGGAGAGGGTGCATTAAAGATATATAAAAAACATATAAGGGGGCCTTACTGTTCTGAAAGGAATAGGGAAGAGGTGATGAAAAGAAAAAAGAAGAGAGGACAGGTGAGGGGAGGAGCCGTAATGAAGAGGAATAATGAAGAGAAAGAGAAGAAGAACGTCCGGCTCAGTCCAGGAGAGGAGAGGAGAGGAGCTGTCGGAGAACAGCTGCCGCTATAATTCATATTGATGAGGGGCCTGCATGGCGGGGTGTGGGGCTCTTCCAGGGGTTTGATCAGTCAGGCAGCCCACACCCTTTCCCTGCGGCCTCCGGGCTGGACGGGCAGCATAACCCCTCTGAACACACCACCCCCCCAACCACACGTACAGTGGATTCTCTCTCCATCTCACACACACAAACACATATACAGTAGATTCTCTCTCCATCTCACACACACAAACACATATACAGTAGATTATCTCTCCATCTCACACAAACAAACCTCTCACACACAAGCAATTTTCTCTCTATCTCCAAACACACGAACCACGTACACTCACACGAACACATACAGTACATTCTCTGTCTGTTGGCTGACCGACAGTGCGGTGAAACCAGGATAGCCACTCGTGGCACAGAACAAGAGGGTGCAGCCTTTTGGTTCTCCTGGGTGGAGTCACCCCCATCCTTAGGACTTCACCAGCCATGATCACTGGGACCTTCACATCATCACCTTAGATCTCCCCCCTCACATTCCCCCAGAGCATTATCAAGCCCCAGGAATCACACACCACACACAAACAGGCACACAAAACACACAGCACCTGGCCTCTCTGTAATGGCCTTTCCTGTCTGTGTGAGGCACATCAATCAACCACTTGTTTCCTAGGATTTCCTGACGCTGACGCCATTTGAATATTTCTCGTCGGGATGAGACATTGCAGCAGCAGTGGTCCAGTCCGGCCCAGGGCTTTGAACCCCGACATCCTAAATCATGCTCTTTGATTTGTCTTTGATTTGAGCCCTCCCCCCTACCGGTGTCGAGGTGGTTTGCTCCGCGCGCTAATTAAGATAGCAGTGGGGCGTTGGAAGTGTGGGTCAAAAGGGTTCTGTTTTACCTGGAAGGCGGGGGTGGTATATCAAACACAAGCGTCGACTTCAAACAAGTGGCCCCGGCCCTCCAGACAGACAAATAACTTCACACGAGCGCGGGAACCGACCTTTTGGTTATTGTACAAGTCGCTGGAGTGGGTCTGAGGCTGCCCGGCTCAGGTACGGTCTGATCCTATCCTCCGGCCTGCTGTCTGATATTACTACAGACAGCGCTCTCACCCCGGCTCTTTGCTGCTCCCCAAACCCCCACCCCACCCCCCCTCCCTCCTCTCCCCCCAATTGGAGACATCAGCCAGCTCTCAAGGAAAAGCCCTCTGGCCTTCCCTCTCCACGAGTTTCATCACAGTGATCAGAGTGAAAGGATAGCCTTCAGGGCAAGTCGAGTCCATTCACAGAGACAGGCAAGGAGGGAGGAAAGGAGGGAGGGTGCGTAGACGCACACACACACACACACACACACACACACACACACACACACGCAGTCTCTGTCTGTCATACACACACACACGGCCACAGTCTTGCACAGAAACCAACTCTCTTCTCTCTCTTTGTCTACCACAGACACACACACAAGCTCACACACACAAACAGACAGACACACACACACAGTGAAGGAGGCCCTTTTTACATGCCATTTCGATCGCACTTCACACGCGTTAAAATGGCCCACAAACCTCTTGGAAGCCCATTGATTTCTACAGGTAGTCCTGCTCATCAATTCACCATGAACAGATAGGAAATGAAGAGAGGTTGAGGGGGGGTTCCAAAGACATATCGTAGCCTGCTGCTCACTATTGTTAGGGTTTACACTGAGCCCCCCCCCCGAGCTCACAGGAGCCCCACTCTGTGTCACACACACACACACACACACACACACACTCACACACACACACACCCACACACACACCCACACACACCCACACACACCCACACAGACACACACACACACACACACACACACACACACACACACACACACACACACACACTCACACACACACACACACACACACACACACACACACACGTAGAGAGAGACCATGTAACAGTGATCCGTGCTTCAAGGATCCACTCAACATGTTCCTAGTTACCCCCACTCAACTCAAAAGGTTAGAAGCAAACCACATCCGTCTGGTTTTCGTTCCGTTGCAAGCCTTGCAGAGAGCAAAGAGCAGCTTCAGCAGAAAAGGGCTTGCTGGATCAGGCCGCCATCTCAGGCAGTCACAAGACAGCGTGTCATTTGCATTTCCTCACTGGGGTTGGGATCATTTTCGCTCCCAGTATAAATATAGAGTTTGGGAGTCGAAAAGGCAGAGGCTCTGGGTTGGGAGGCTGGAAATACAGAGGCTTGCTGTTCACAAATCAGCACCGGTTCACATTTAGTTCGTTATCGTGGCACGACGTTGAGCACACAGAAACAGGACGTTTTTATTCGAAGAATAGCATGACATAACGGGATTTGTATGGTGCCTTTTTAAATGTCTATAGACATTCCATGTGTCTGTTATTATGTTAAAGTATTAACATCCCCTATAGGGCATCATGACTTTACAATGGCTTTCTGACATTTCCCAAACAACTAGTAAGAAGCGTGCAACAAAGTACTCACATGTATGTGTCTTCTTTGTTACTGAGAGACCTGCAGAAAAGACAGAAAAACAACGGCCTGAAAAATCATGGAATGAAACAAAAATGCAAAACCACAGCCATGAAGATACCCCGGGGTATGACTTAACCCCTTCATCACCGGCCCCCGGCCGTCTGTCTGGACGATGATGCTAATGAGGAGGAGGATGACGAGGGACACCTCGCGGGCTCTACGGTCTCCCTCTCCCCTGAAAGGTCACACAGGTAAAAGCTGACCTACGGAGGTGGGCCCAGCGACCCTACCTGCGGCCTTGAAACAGTTGACTGAAGGACCTACATCAGAGGGTAGCTCAAGGCACACTCCCTGATTAGCCAAACCGGCCCTGGTGAATATTCAACGACCTGACCTGCTGTGGTGAATGTTAATGTGGTGGGGGAGCAGGAGGGCCGGGCAGGGAAACTGCTAACTAGTTAACCCTGGTTTATCTCTGGCTTGCATTTGAAACTCAAGGTATGGATGTCCTGATATTATTCCACCGTTCTTTCTTTGTTGGGGGTGGGGGAGGGGAGACCAATGCTCTGTCTACACATAACAATGTTTCATACACAGGGAAGTGATTCAAAGAGCAACAAAGGTGGGGAAGGGGGCGGTCAAATAAGCCCTTCGGCCTTGTGGAAAGACACACACACACGTACACACACACACACACACACACACACACACACACACATCTGTTATAAACTCTGTTGAGCAGAAAAAGGGGTAACAGTCAGATGGGGAGATGAGGGGGCAGGGTGATGGAGTTCTAACATTGTTCCAGAAGAAGCCTCTCCGACTGCAACAATGCGAGAGAGCAACTCAAACTATGATCTGGTCGCTCTCCCAGACCTCGGTCAGATAAGCGGTTAGTCGCCTTGAGGTGTCCATTTACGACTTGTTTTCAAAGTCAGTCTAACCAAAAGTGGTTTTCAATCTCAGCAGAACATGGAGTGTTTCTTACAAAGACTTGGCCTGCAGTAGAACAGCGCAGCTATTGCATTATTGTTCTGGCTAGTGGCTAAAGTCGTTAGCTCTTGACTCAGCTCTCCCACATTGCTAGCTAATATAGGCTAACGTTAGCAAAATGATTTCACACTTGATTCCCCTACAGCTTTAGCCACTAGCCAGACCAATAATGCAATAGCGGCTCTGCTCCACTAGTCAGGCCAAGTATTTGTGAGAAACACTCCAAGTTCGACTGAGATTGAAAACCACGTTTAGTTAAACTGACTTTGAAAATAAGTTGTGATGAAATGGACATCAAATCGTGACGAGACTGACTTTACGTACAGCCAAGTGAGTATTGTTGTGGTGAGATCGAAAACCACTTATAGTTACTGACTTTACAAACAAATCGTGACGAGAATGGCGCCAAGTTTTGACGAGAATTAATAAAACTTTTAGTTGAACTGACTTTGCAAGCAGGTTTTAGCGATAATGATCACAAGTCTTGATGAGATTTATACCAAGGAAACATCCTCAATTGGACACCACACGGCCTAAAAGTCCCTGGGTCCATCGGGGACGTGCTGGGGTTTCTAGTGACCCGCTCTAATGGATGGTGTTGGCCGCTAACTAGCACTTTGTTTTAATGGACAACAGGACTTCCAACAGCAGGTAAGGAACCTCCGTGCTGGTGGAACCTCCAGTGGAAGGCCACGGCACACAGTCAGCTGTTTCCTGCCTTGTCAGTTTTTACGCACGCCACCACGAGCTCCATAAAACAGACACTTTTCCAACTGTATAATACGGTTAGTTTTGCTGACATTATTTTCTCCAAAGCTATTTCTTCTCAGACACAAAACACCCCTCCACGCACGAAAGTAAGGGAATTGACGGAAAATTACTGTTCTCCTCAAATAACAGCCTGCTGTGGAACGGAACGCTTCATATGTTTTTGCAGGGTGTCTTTGCCCTCAAGAGAAAACACAGACAGATCTTTAGACAGAGACGGCCACGCCTTGGATGAATGTGCGGCTGTGAATGATGTGTGACAGAGAATTCATAACGAGGCTTTGTGTGTGCATGCGTGTTTGTGAGTGTATACGCTTGTGTGTGTGTGTGTGTGTTTGTGTGTGTGGGTTTGCATTCACCACACTGACCACAGTCACAACATGTGAACAACCCATAGGTACATTCTGACATGCACTTTAACTACAAGATGGCTAAATACAAAACACACACATACACACACACTCAGTTTCACTGCTAAGAAAATCACCCATAACCTCTGTCATTACATCTAACTGCAATAGTTTTCTTCTTTTGAAGTCTCTTTATCAAACCCCCCCTTCATTCGGTGGATTCAAAAACCATACCCCATGTTTTCCCTGATTCAACAGCAGGTGAATGCTCCCGGTTCGGAGATTACCATGTGTCACAATGGAAGGAGGGACGGCTGTCTGGGCCCACTCTTTGATCAGTCAGACTGCACCTCGCGCCGAGGTAAACAATCCAGCACATGTTCCCCCCTATCTCCCCTTGCGGGTGGGGGTGCGAGAGGGGCCCTGCCAGAGGAAGAGCAGCGTCGCGCAGACGGCTGCAGGTTCAACTCCACCACATTCATCTGCAGGGGGGCCCACTCCATGTAAACATGCCACTTAGACGGAAGGGAGGGGATGGAGGGGTGGGTGGGGTGGGAGGCGGCGAGCGTGGCACAGCCAGCCGTGACGCGCCACCCTGCCGCTGGAGTGACAGCGGCGTAATGAAGTCTGAGGCACGTGGCAGGCCGTACGTCATGGCGGCGCCTTCCCCACCGGCTGACAGGGGATCATTACCGCGGACGCTTATTGTCAGCCGGGGCTC
Organism: Galaxias brevipinnis; assembly: GCA_036023535.2. Lineage (NCBI taxonomy): Eukaryota > Metazoa > Chordata > Actinopteri > Galaxiiformes > Galaxiidae > Galaxias > Galaxias brevipinnis. The sequence continues at coordinate 8,928 of JAVQIZ010003049.1, forward strand.
CCAGGGAGGCGCCGGTGGCACGCTCCGGAGGTTGTTGCGCCGTGACATTCAAAGTTACAGTCTCCTTCATATAATGGAGCTGTCCTCTCAGCGCGCTAATGGGAGCGATCCATTTAACCTGTGCCAGAAACACACAGACGAGGAAGTTCCTAATGCGAGGCCGCTCCCACGGGGACGTCACGCGCTCGCACAACTCCCCCCCGCCCCCCCCGGCTGCTCCCAGCCTGCCTGCTGCTTGATTCATTGACTGGCGCCTCCTCACTTATCCTCATTCACCGCTCAGTCTGGGGAGACAGCGAGGCCCACTTCCTGCGGGCTCCGCTCCGCACGCCGCCTTGCCGTGCCGGCCGCGCACAAGGACACAGCAGGCCAGAGAGCGGCCCTGGACGGTGGAGGCACCAGGCTGAGCAGGGGGTGAGGAGAGGCATCAGGCTGAGCAGGGGGTGAGAGGCAGCAGGTTGAGCAGGGGGTGGGTGAGGATGGTCGGACCGCTGCTCAGCGGACTTGAAACACAGAGGGCTAGATGTACTCACATGTTAGCGCCCGTTTTAGGCGTAACTTCATCGCCTTTGCGCGCCTAAAATATGTCATACTAGGTATGAACATGCTCTAAACACATTCCGCCTGCCGCAGCAGGGCAGGATGACAAGTTGCAAAAGCATGGGAGGAGATGTGCAAGGGGAGACTGATTTCGTATTCCGTTGTATGTATGAAACTGCAAGGAAAAGCGCATGTTTGTTTTGCGGTGAAATTTCTCAAAAGCAGGTGCAATCCAGGTTGCGCATTTGCTTACAGTGGGGAAACTAACAGAAAGTATTGCAGCAGTCATCCAAGACAAAGACACAGCCCAAGGAGACATGTTGAGAGGATTTCCGTCCCAATAAGTTTTATTTTTCAATTGAGTGAACAAGAAGTCATTAAGTGTTACAGTCATGCAATAATACATAATAATAATGACTAATAATAATAATAATAATATAGAAGGATGCCTCTGCAGCGTCCCTAGCTTTCATGATACCTCATTTAGAAGTATATCTATTTCCTGTTTGTCATACCTTTTTTTTATTGTTCTGCGAGTCTGCGGTTTCATAATGGTTCAAGGGAGGCCTGGTCCATTGTTTTTTTAAACTGGGCACCGCAAATTACGGTAAGAGGGCGGAGACATCCACTGATTACGCGATCAACTTCAGGTTTAGTACATCCAATGTAAAATGAAAAAGCACAGCGTGCACTTTCTGTGGACAGGCCAAGTCACTGTTTACGCGCTCTCTAACATAAGTACTGCCCCGGAGAGCAGTGTTTCACTTAGTATATCCGACTAGACTTGTGAATGGGTTGCTTTGCAAGAAGGATTAGTGTGTGCAGGAGGCCCATAACAATAGCAGTGCATTGATACAAAGTAGTCAACATTAAAAAACCCAATTTGCTGCCAGGGCTGAAGCAGCAAGTTCGGCGCTGCGTGCTAACTTTGGCAGTCTTTGCCATTGCCAAGTTGTGCTGTCCAAAGTCATTTCAAGAATCCTCCCTTCTGCTCTGACACACTTTGCCTTAATACAGTGGTACCAACTCCAAACGCGAAAAACCTAATGATTTAAAAAGCATAATGATCCCAATCAGCCGGCCCCCCTAATGCACTAAAACACTTAATCCATGGAGAGGCCAACTCTCTGGGGAGGCCCACGCGAAAAATGACTTCTTTGTCTCCCGGCGCTGTTATTTCTGGTCATCTCTAATTGGTTTTAAGTAAAAGACAGCGCTCGGCGCGACTCCACAGGTTACAGCGACGCATCGCTATGGAGCCATGTGCAACTTGACGATTTACATCCAAATTAGATTTAGAGGACATCACAATTGTCTTTGAGGAGAGGTGGGGGAGAGGGGACAAAGAAGGAATGGGGGGGCGGGGGGGCACTCAAACCCAGACTTACCCTTGGAAAGGTAACCCTAAGCAGGAGGAGACATGGAGCGGCTGACTTGGGGGATCACGGGAGCCCTCGCTGACCACAGTGCCCCGTGTAGAACAATAACCCCCACACACACAACATGTGTCTGGCAGGCCCCCTGCACGGCTACTCCCCGCCCGCGTGGCAGTTGTGTTCTGTTCTGCTTTGCCGGGCCCAGGAGTCTCCAGGTGAGTCCTGCTGGCTGCTGCCTGGTGGATCGTGAATTATACATGGCAGCAGAGGAATTGACGCGGGGGCCCAGGAGGGAGCGCGGCAACAGCCGGCATGGCTCCCAGGCAGACTGAAGACTCTGACGGAATTTTAATTGTACCGCAGGGAGTGCCCGGCGATAAGCGCCATTGTTATTGGGGAGACGCCGGCGCTACGGCGCAGGGCCGCGGGCACGCTCGGCCGGGTGCTTAAACAAATGGCTAGGCCCCCGTAAACTGTCCCGCAGCGACGCCGACACAACAACCGGGAGCCGGGTCTCAAATCTGGGGTTTAACTGGCCGGGGCTATTAGTGGAGGGACAGTTCATTGCAATGGTGTCATAACAAAGCTTACAGTATTTCAGAAAAACAACAAAAAAAATCATGGATGCAGTGCAGAGGTTTTTTTTTTCATAGCATTCTCCCAGGACCAATGAAGGTGAGAGGAGCAGGAAATCGATGAAAAATTCAACAACTTCCCTCTTTTTTATATATATAAAGAAAACACTGTGGCATTCTGTTCCATGCCCCTCTGCCGTTTCCGCAGAGAAAGAGAGGGAAAGAGGAAGAGTGCTACGGGTTGAAAAATGCCTAAACGACAGCGTTTTGCCTGCTCTGAAGTTTTTCCCTCTGATCCGGGCTAAGAGCACTACCCTGCACCCCCCTCACCCCTACCTCCCTCCCCCAGGGAACTCGGCGGATGCAGGGAGGCCCTAGGCGATGGTCAAAGGGAGGCCAGGGGCACCGGCAGGCCTCTGTGTACTCTCCGAGCAGGCGGTTCCCAGCCCGGCCCTAATCTCCCCGTGATCCAGCCTCCACTGCATATGAAACTCAATCGCCCCTCAGCCCTCACCATAAATAAAGCCTTCACGGCCACTTTGAGCGGACCACCCTGGCTTATGCCGCAGCCCCGCCGTGCACGGAGCGCCGGCTGAACGCCGCTGGGTGTGCTCGGGGCTTTTGGTATGTGAAACGGCCTAGGAGTGGACTACACAGATCAAGAAGTACAGGCTCTCACAACTGTTTTCATTTCAGAAGGTGGTAATGCCTGTGGATGAAATAAATCATGGCACCCTCCCAAGGCACAGCTTTATTCGTCCTGTTCCCCGTCCTCACGTGGCCCGCCTATAGAAAACATTAGAAGGAGAATAAAGGATTACCTAATACCATTCCGCCTCGTCCTCACAGTGTATCTGCAGGTTCAAGTGTGTTCTTACATTTAACGCCGAGAGTCTGACAACACAAAAGCCCCCCCTTAGGAAAACCTCTGAATTCCCACTCACAATTCAGCACAATAAATTACCTGTGCTCTACGCAGGTGGCAATGTAAAGGTGAATACAATTACCAGGCATTCCTGGGGCCTGCACTTTAGTTTAGCCTATGTTACTCTAATGGGTTGTAAGGGAGCATGCAATTGGCCTACAGAGATGTGTCCCCCTGAGCGTGTGTATTTAGAATAGGTATACCAAAAAAAAGAAACATTACTTGCAACGTGGTATTAATAAAGCCACTGAGAAGCTCTGTGAGAAATTGCATAATTCTCCTTGCGGATGCGAGCCATATCCAGGAAGGCAAAGGGACATTGAGAAGTCAGCTGATTTTTTTTAAGGAGACCACGGCCGAACCGACCTCCGACAAAGAGAGAGACAGCACAGGACACCAAAGGCGCCGCGCTGCTGATGCCTTGCTCCGCTAACGGGCCCGGCTTTGATCTGACGGAGATCTCATTACCAAAATCGTCTTCATATTTACACAAAACAATAATACTCTCCCTCCCGGCAAGCAAGAGTCCCCATGGTTGCAGCAGAACAAATGACGAGAAGGGAACCAATATGGGCAGGACCTGTACTTGTGGCACTTGGCGAGTGGACCAATCCAAACCTGCTGATAGAAGCACCGGGAGAACAGAGGAGAGCCGATAAAGATAATGACTGTGATTCCTATTACGTAACGTCAGCTTTATGATTCTAATGAAAGCCTTGCAGTTCCATCACTCACGCCCAACCCAATACAGTAGAGCAGAAGCCAGTCTTATGAACAGCGATCCACGGGGAGGCATCCCTGTGTATGTGTGTATGCGTGTGTGTGTGTGTGTATGTGTGTGTGTGAGTGCACGTAGCCCGGTCCCCTAACAGTGGCCTCATGGCGGCGAGGAGAAGGACTTGGCTCTAATTGTTCAGGAGGGAGGGTGCCGCAGGCCCCATTAGGTCCAGTCTGGGCACTCGCCAATAAGGCAAACTGGCCCTGGGAAAGCCTCCCATGTAATGAGCAATCTTTTCCCCGGGATGAATTACATCTATGTCGGTCCACTAATTAACACTGAGGACTTGCGCTGTCCTCTCGCATGCTGAAGACTGGGGCTCACAGACAGTAAAGGCGTGTGAATGCACGCAGGAGGACAAACACAAGGCCATGGTGCGCTAGCTCCCTGCTACGGTTTGCCTGACATTGCCTTTCATTTTGTTGTTTCGTTGAATTAATACGACTCAAGAGTCCCATGTTAAATTTCCCCTTCCTTTTATTCTGGTAACGCTAACGACAATTGTTATACAGGGTATATTTCTATGGATATACGACTCTAATCTTGTCTAAGCTAGCCAACTACAGTACGAAACATCGTCATCCCCGTGGAACACACAATCCGAAAGAAAGGAAACTTGAGAGGAGTGCGCAATAAGTTACCGGGAGGCTAAGGGGCCGAGCAATAAATGGACGAATGAGACACCGCATACACAGAATCCAGGCAGAGAGGAAGTACCCAGCCGCCATCTCTCCGCTCCCTTCCTTTTCGCCCAGACTACGGCTACACAGCAAATACCGGCAGTCACAGCTGTGGCACTTAGCGTACCATCTATTTTTCATGTAGTTCATAATTAAAACCTGCGCACTCTGTAAGCCCCTCTCCACTGCTTTCCACCCAGATCAAAGAGCTCCCCTATTAGCAGGGAGTTCATCAGCGGAACCTGTCTCCTTCCACTACGAAGGCAGCCGAGACGCGCTTAAAGCACAAATACCCCGTAATTATGCACACGTGATAAGCGGGACAGCCAGGGAGCCGGACTATGATTAATAGAACACAGATCACAGTCAGCCCTCCGTCGCTCCCCCTCTTCTCAGATTTTTATAAAGCTAATACACAAGATGGGACACTTCAAACGAGTACAACCCCGGAAGATAAAGCAGCGGGATGACAGACTGGGATGCATACTTCACACACACACACACACACACACACACTCACACACACACACACACACACACACACACACACACACACACACGGCTCCCGCACGCCGCAGTGCAGGTGAGTGCAGTCGGTTTTACCGCCGAGTCACTTCTGCGCTGCCTGCTTTATGGAAATGTAATCAGAGGACAACAGTGGATGAAGCGCCCGTCAAGCGGAGGCACAGCGGTTCCATTCCGAGAGGGCAAGGGTAACAAGCGCGCCTCCCAGGGTGTAATCAAAGGAGTGGGTCTGTGTTTAGGTATTTAGTTGGTGTCATTGACTCGATGGTGACGGTACCCCACAGGGCCCCCTCGTCTGTGTGGCGGCTCAGTGGAAGACACTGTTTCCACCTCCAGCGCTCCGCCGAGTGCTGCGGGATCCCCGGCTGCTCTCCTCCGTCGTGGCGCCGGATAGTCAGAGGAAGAAGCACAAGGTAGGGTGTGGAACGAGAGCACTTTTGGTGATTTGTTTTTTCTCTTCCAGTTTGCCTATGACACGTGCATTAAATATTTACATACGGTAAATACGCTATGCCACTTCAAGATGCCGATTAGGATTAAAAAAAAAAAAAAGTTAATGATATACAGTAGCCATACACTTTTTGGATTTCGTGAAAGAGTGTAAATGAAAAACACTTCTGGAGACAGATGAGTAACTATGTTTACCTATACTATTCCTTCTATTAAACCACGACACAGTGTTGTTTATGCTCCCTGAATGGAACTGCTCCACTCTGGCGCCGAGTGAACTGGAGGGCCCAGACGGCCGCCTTCTACCAGGCTCGCCAGGTCAACCGGAGGTCAGGCCTATTGTCCCACGCAAAACAACAGTCCCGCACCGGGGCAAGAGGAAGGACTTGTGGTTTACTGTGTGACATGAGAGCCCGGACACACACTTCCAGGCCGTGACTACAGAGCAGGGCGGAAGGTAAATGTAACATAACACATGCCCACGGGGAGGGCACCAGGGCACTGAGAGGACAGGATGAAGCCAGGACATTAGCACCCAATACAGGGCTAGAGGCCTCACACCTCTCGCTCTACCTGGATCCATATAGTTCCCTGCCCCGCTGTGGTTCTGTTCATTCATTCATTCAATTATTCACTTCCAGCCCGAGATCGCTGCCCCGTCGCTTTGCCCCCTAATCCCCTCTATCTCTCTCCTTCTGAGATTTCTCTCACACCCTCTCTTTCATTCTCAATCAGTCTATTTTTCATCCATCCATGACTACATATTGAGGACTCAGTGAGATGATGCTGTGTTGAAAGTCTTGTCTGCGGTTTATCACTTTGACCTTTGGCTTGTGGTCTTTCGGCTTTTGACCTACTGTCAGAACACAATATAAAGATTGTGTGTGGGCTGCAAAAACAGACAGACTGACTGTTTGGACAAGATAGGAAATATAGACTGGACAAGTGTAACATACATCAGAGCTATCCTGCACATATACACATCCAGCCTACAGTAGACCACCTTCTCTGAAGTGGGCTCAGGGCAATCCTTCTAACTCAGCGACCCGGGGTTAAGCCCTGGGCAAATCTATAGGTCTGGCCCTATACTGGCTCAGCAATACATAAGAGTAGTAGTAGCCGTGGCCAGCAGTAATAATTAATGGCATGGTCCATAAGCATTCCATTAGGTGCAAGCAGCTGTCATAAACATCTTAATTAATTTACAAAGCGAGCGGCTGGGGAATTATGGCGACGTCGAAAATCTGCTTCCCTCTGCCGCTCCATAGCACTGGAACAGATCGGGCTTTTAAATTTTTAAACATGCCTTTCATGTTCTCCAGAGCACGAGAAAAGCCTTTGAACAGTCAGCTTGTTAGGGAGCTGCACCTAGAAGCCCAGTACCTTGGGGGTCACCGCTCTATTCTTCTCAGGCGGCGGCGGGAGGTGCAGGGCTCACTCGGGCTCCTCTCTGGATCCACACATGGGCTCTTTCTTCCTCATAGCAAGCTAGCTGGTACGGCCGCTGCCTTTTGTGGCTTCCGTCGTGGTGGCTCTTTTCTTTGCTGCCCCCCTCGCTTTGCCGCCTAATCCCCTCTATCGCTCTCCCTCTGAGATTTCTCTCACACTCTCCCTTTCGCTCCTTCCCGATCTCTTTCACTTTCTCTCTCTCTATCTCTCTCTCATACACAGCCGAATTTCTCTATTTTGTCCCTGCTAGTCAGACCCTCCAACGTCTCGCAGAAGACTGTAAACAAGGGACTGCACACCCCCAAACTGGAGGAAGCCCGACGTCTCGCCACATCTCCTCAGCATCCCTCCCTTCCCCTCAAACTCCTTCCTGACCCGTTCCCCGGTCCCAGGAGGTCCCACAGTCATACGCGTCATATTTCAAAAACACAATTATTCCCCTGCCTCAAAACAACAGCTGCTACAGTATGCCTTACATAAGCGATAGGTGCTCTAGGGGATGGGGGGACGTGAAGCGTCGACGGACAGCGATTATGACGGAGGGTGGCTATTCCACACTGTCCCTCTGGTAATCCCAACGAGAGGGTTCAGGCTGTCCCGGTCGAAGCCCTTCCTCCTTATCTGCCCAGGCTGGAAGAGGGCTAGATTACAACAGCCCCTCCATTCTGACAGGGCAGCTTAAGAGCATCGCTACTTTCAGTGCCGGGGCTTTCGGCCGCTTGGGCCACAAAGTGGGGCTGACCCATCATTTTGCAGGCAGCCTATTAGCTATCTGCTTTGTAAGAGCAGGCCAGGGGGGGAGAAGAATTCCCTGGCCTCTTGGATTTTAAACAAGAAAATATACCCGCCTATGCCTCTCAAGAGTTTTGAATATTCAGCGATTTTTGAGATCAGTGCCTATAGCGTTGAAGGCAAAGGCAGCATGTGAATCCTTATTACTTTAGGATGAGGGATATCCTGCCTCTCTCCCTCCCTTTCTCCCGCCCTCTATTCCCTCACAGTCTTTTCCTCCTCCCCCTTACGCTCTCTTCATTTCAGCCCATGCCATATTTGCTTAACCCAGCCAGTGTGACAGCACTCAATGCTAAAGCACTCCCAAGGCCTATGATCAAAGTCACCAGTCAATTCCCATTACAATGCATTGATTTGATGTTTCCTAACCCTCCCAGGTCTTTATTTAACGCTGCCAAGGGCCTGGGGGGGATTTAGCAGCACATACAGCCACCCCCCTTCCCCCCTTCTCTTATACTCAGTGTGGGTGTGTAGAGGCGAGCGTACGTGCACGCTCCTACAGTACGTGTGGGCGCGAACAGCTGGTGTTGTACTTGAGATCAATGCGTGTGTCTAGATCAAAATAAACCTAATGATTGAATAGAGATATTGACAAAAAACCTGCATTAAACAGATAATCGCTCAGTACGAGTCTGTGATTGCAGAACGAGTAGGCCACTTCATCTCACAATAACAACTCTCCGCTCAAGTCGTCTGCCGGTCCAAACAGCACGTTTCGTTTGCCCCTTATCCTTGTACATTCCCAATATCCTTTTCTTGTTTTCGAGCTAGGTCCTCTGCATTGGTGAACGCCACAGCGCTCTGAGGGAAACTTACACATACGGCGTCCATGTTTTATTCAATCACCGTCAGCTAATACTGCGGAAAGGTAGAAAGATAACCGAGCTCCTGAAACCCTGCATCATTTCACATGTATGATGTGCAAATGTCGGTTACCATAGTGCAACCTGTAAGATAGTATCCCAAACAGATGGCTCTTCACTTGGCTAGCCTTGACCTTAGACTGGGGGTATGTAATGTGCAGACTGCTACATTGACAGTGGTGTGCATGTGTGTGTTTCTGTGTGAGTGTGTGTGTGTGTGTGTGTGTGTGTGTGTGTGTGTGTGTGTGTTAGCCTGTTAGGACGAGAGAGACTGTAAGACAGAATGAAAGAGAGGGGTTGGGGTGGGGGGGTGGGGGGGGGTGGGGGGGGGGTGGGTAGTGAGAATGAGAGAAGCAAAGAGGAAGACAGAGGCACCACTCCCAACGTGAAATCACCATGGCAACGTCTGCCTTGCATTTGGGGGGAGGGGTTACAGTACAATTTGTGTGTGTATGTGTGCACGCACTGGGAGGCTGTCAAAACGCCTCAGCCTTAGAACCACGGCACAGTGACACACTGACCTACAAGCACAAGCGGAGGAGAACTTTGAGTCTGCCCTGACTGAGGAGCGGAGAGCCGGAGCAAGTCTGCAAGGGAGAATAAATGCAACCTATTGATTTCTGTACAAGAGGCAAACCTTTAACAGCATTAGTCATCATGGATGGGTGTGTGTTTGTGTGTGTGTGTATGTGTGTGTGTGTGTGTGTGTGTGTTGCGGGGTTGTTTAATTATTACTCAAGAGCCAGGCAAAGCCGAGGAGAGAGCATATCGATTGCTGCCTGGCACACAGGCCACTCTGACTTGACGGTAAACTCACAGAGTGGGTGGCAGACCGGGCAGATGGAGATTGCGCTTATCGGCCATCGAGTCACAGAGTGGGCCAGTTAATCTGTGCGGGCCCTTTATGGGAGCAGGACTGTCGGGAGATATCACAGGAGTTCCATTGTGAGAGGGGGGGTTTCTGGGAGCGAGCTAATTAGAGGGCAATGCGAGATGTCCCGGTGACTGGCACCTGAGTTGACTTATCACGGCGAGAGCGGAGGCCCATCCCACAGGAAACGGTGGACCCGTGGAATGAGTCTGCTTCATAGGGGGAGTGGGCTGTGTTGTGTGAGGGTTGAACCAGAGGGAGGGTTGAGTAGGTAAGCTGCTAGGTGACCGATCTCTATACCAAGTGTGAGTTTCAATGCCGCCATAACTGTTTGGAAATGCCCTGCACTTGCCTTAGCATTTCCTCACACATCAGAAAGCAGTTTGTTGCAAAAGGCAAGACAACGCACCCCTCACAGTGGGAATGATAGTGCCGTGCATCCTCACCTACAGCTTATATCGGTGCTTACATGCAGCACAGCCTATGCAACTGCATTGTGATGTGAGGATCAAAGAGGAGCGCAAAGTGCCCACTGTCCTGGCGGCAGCACCATGGTGCTCTGCTCTGAAGCCTCCTCCTGTGTGCGCGCCCGGCCCGGCTCCAGAGTGCTGCTCCATTGTTATTTCATAAGTGGAGCTGAACACTGAAGCAAAGCCTTGTCAGTGCTGGGTGGTGGTGGTGGGGGGGGGGGGGTAGGGGGGTTGGGTCATATTTTCCCTGCATGGCTACACACTACACAAACAGTGCATTTAGAGGGGGCAGCCACTCACCAGAGAGAGAGAGAGAGAGCGAGAGAGAGCAAGAGAGAGAGAGAGAGCAAGAGAGAGAGAGAGAGAGAGAGAGAGAGAGAGACTGCAAGGGTTGAACCCGCTAACCTCCCCTAGCACGTCTCCCTCCACTACGTCTAGACACACCGCTCTGGAAACTCCCGTGTAGAAAAAAAAAAGCATTTTGGTGTGATGGCCGCCGAGCATGGCGGCGGGGCTATGCGGGTACACAGGGCTCAGTGGAGGCCCAGGCTAGCGGCACGCTGCCTTGGAACGACTCGGTACGACCAGCCTCCCCTCCACTTCCATTAACACAAGCTAGGAGGGGAAGGGAGGATAGCAAGAGGGACTAGCCACAGGGAGCTGGGGTCCAATCACGTGAGGCCGTGTGGAGAGACTGCCATGCCCAGTTCTAGGAGCCACCAGAGATACTGAGAGGGGGGATGGCAAGACAGCCTCCTCTTATTTACCAAGCCAGAGGGAACACAGGCGCAACGCAAGCGTGGCCACGCATTAGAGGTGCACTGAACCAGGAACGCGGTGTGTTCATTTAGTAATCAGCTGGGCTTAGCGACCTGCCTCCTCAGACGAGCTGCTCAACATACGAGCCTGCCCCCCCATCCCCCCCATCCCAGCCCCTGCCGCAGAGCTGCAGTTCCAGAGTCCTGAGACAGCAGAGCTTGTTGCTGTAATGTAACTCACTGTAAAAAGGCTCCCCGCTGCGTCCTCTCCAGGTCATTATTTTTTTGCGCGGAGACAGTCGAGCGCTGGGCTCGGTTTTGGAGTTTGATAAAGGCAGCGCAAGCTAAGTCGACGCTTTGCAGTCGGAGCCAACAAATTGAATTGTGTTTTTTTTTGGGTCGTCAAACAAAGGCCGCGTGTGATGCAGACAGAGAACGCCTGCCCATTCATTTCCCCATACTCATCTCTGATCGAGAAGCCACTGATGGGTACGAGCGTGAAAGTGCTGTCTATAAAAACCGGTCTAACATAAACACAGAGAAACACATCTTTCATGTTGTACTTTTAGAGTTCACTGGCACCACTACACTATGTGCACTGGCAAAGTTTTCTTTTTCTTTTTTCGCCATTTTCAACACCTCACAGTCGGGGTGTCAGCGCATTGAAACGGTGTTGAGAAAAGAAGAGAGCCTTTTAACAGAGACGAAACATCTCTTGGAGAAAAAAAAACAAAAAAAACGAGAGGCCATTCTCCAGGGAGCCACTGGCACCCACAGCGCTATCTCTACCTGAACACAAAAGGAAACATCTTAGCCTGGGAGGCTGGGCTTGAGAGACTAATGGGGGACTTGCGCATCACTGCCGGGGAGATGGGGGTTAGACTTTCCATCGGACGGTTCAGTCGAGGCAGGCTTTGTAGTCTGAAGTGTTTTGGCGAAGGTGTTTCATGACTTCAGGAGCCATTTAGGGAAGTGCCAGGGAGAAGCGGTGGAAGCTTCTAGAAGCATTTAGGAGAGCGGCAGTGAGTAGGAGAGGTGGAATGTCGATGTGGTCATTACGAGACAGTTCCTTTCATCCTTCTAGAGTCTACCTCACACATATGCTTATTTTGCGTGTCTTCACCAGCAGCGAGAAGGCAAAGCCTAAGCCTGTTGGACAGTTCATTTAGGAATACGCACTGTCGAGAATGAGGCAGAGGAAAATCCTGTGTGCATGCCAAATCATGTCTGATGAATGTATCTCGGCTAAATGCTGCCTTGGAGTCAGGAAGCATTTTCGAGTTGAGATGCAGAAACGTTATCCAAGACAAAAACGATTATTTTCATAACCTGCCGCTACCGAAATAAACGCAATCTAAAACACAGACGTATAATTATTTTTTATGAATTTAAATGAAAGATACAAGAAGATATTTCAAAAGAAAATTCACATAAAAAGACGGAACTCAAAAATTATCTGGGGGCCTTTCTTCCCCTTTCTTCAGTCTTCGGAAAAGAGAAATTTATTTCTGCCTTCATCTCTAAATTGGATGCAATTTATTGCCTCTCCAAAGCTCATTTTTCACTGGCTTGCTGGATCCATGGGCCAGGGCAGGCAATGCGTGTCTGCCTGCTCACCCCCACCCCCCCTGGCCTCGGGTGCTAATATGTGGAAACTGGCCTGGGGATACGGAAGCTAACCAATGGAAGAGGAGGCAGGAGGACAGAGGAGAGAATCAATCCCTAATCGCTGAGGAGGCCCGGGCTAGGTGGGTGTGGAGAAAAGAGGAAGAAGAGATGAGAGAGGGAGAGAGAGAGAAAAAAGAGAAAGAGAGAAGAGAAAAGGAGAGGAGAGAGAGAGAGAAAAAGAGAGAGAGAGAGCTAGAGAGGGAGAGTAAAGAAAGAGGAGTGTGTTTAGCAGCCGCAGCAGCAGACACTCGGTGGCAGTCAGCTGACTGCCAGGGCTCCACGATGTCAGGGGAGAGGGGAGACGCCTTATATAACCAGTGTTGAATCAGAGGGAGAGAGAGGGAGAGAGGGAGAGATGTAGATGGAGATAGCTGCACAAGACAGATCAAACACAGTGTGGACATGAAAGCGACAGGGACAATGTGGCCCACCGAAAGCAAGCAGAGAGCTCCCTCAGCAGACGGAGAGGGGGAGAGAGGGAGAGAGGGGTGAAGGGGACTCTATCCCACGGCGAACCCACGGTAACTCTGGCCGGACCCTCTGATGCTGAGCCCAGGTCAGGGGTCGGCCCATCCATCAGACATGCGTTGCTATGGCACCGCGTCCCGTGGAGGCCGTGGAGGTCGTGACCAAGAGGCCCTGGAGTCACGTGGCTGATCAGAGAGCCATCGGGAGCCGCAGAGCGTCTTGGGCCTGGTCCAGGGTTGCATGACGGGGCTCCAGACGAGCCAAGTCCCCACTGCCAGCCGGCCAGCCAACTGAAGCCAGGAGACGCTAAAGGTCCTCTCAACCCTGCAGAGCCCAGCTTTCACACAGCATTAGCTCTCCACTGTAGCTGCCCCGTCGGCGAAGTAGGCTGTAGGCTGAATCGTGAGGACGTGGATAGTTTTGTGAGATCCTTACATTGGTTTAAATAACGTGCTAAATGAAGCCCTCATCGAGTACTTTAAGGTCAAATCTAAGTTGTTGTTTTAAAACGGAATCCATGCTACACCCTGACACACACGCACGTGCACACACGTGGGCTCAGACTTCAGGTAGAGCTAGCTCAAGGTGCACTCCGGTCCTGTGACCTTGCTGCGGCGGCTCCACCTCCAAGCCATGAGTAACTATCCCATTTCCTTGGCTGACAGCTGACACGGCCGAGGACCAGGTGATGGACCAGACATGACAAGTGATTCTAATTAAACGAAGAGAGCCTGGATGTAAAGTGGCAGGGAGGGAACAAATCCTGTCCGGCCCGCAAGCTGGCAGACGGCCTCGGCTCCCCCGCTCCAGACACGGCGCGCTGTCAGGTCCGCCGGAGCTGTCCCAGTAAAACCCGGGCCCCGGACTCCCTGGGGGTGGTGACAGGTTTCAGCTGGAGGAGGAGAAGGCACACCAACACACACACACACACACAGACACACCTACCCACCCACCCACACACCTGCGCCTCCCCACCCCATCCCTCCCCACCCCGTCCGCCAGGAGATGACACGCAGACAAGCCCCGGCCGGGGGGATGGGAGCGTCGCCGAGGCCGGGTGTACATTTGTCACGTTGCCGGTGTACTAACAAGGCACCAGAGGAGGCGGAGTACTATCCTGAGCTTGGCTGAAGGCTGTCATGGAGGCAGCCTCTCCAGAGTGAGTCAACCCCCGTTGACGGAGACACGCGGCGCAACAGTCGCCGAGGCGACCCGGAGGTAGGAAGAAAGGCGTCTCAGTGGGGAGGCTGCGTCTGCTTTAGCCCGTCTACTTCCACCGCGGCTCCATACCAGAACAAAGGGCTAAGCAAGAAAGAGGGTTTGCAGAGACAGTGACGCCTGTGTTGGGGGTGGGGGGAGCCTAGGAGCGGCACCTGTGATGCTCAGCGCCAACACCAGTTCGTGCCAGAGTGTGTGACACGGAAGTGCACTTTCCTGAGCATGTCGAGGGAGACACCGGCCAATCAGAGGCTCGCCAAGAGCGCCACTGACACGTCGGCTGACCCCCGACCCCGTTTCAAACGACATTGGTCCACGGGGTCATGGTCAGCCACCTCAATCTAAATCACGCTTGTCTCCGGCGTCAGCCCCCACCGTGCCAGTGGTCGTCCCGGGCGACCAGGCAAGGGATCATTGGCCTGTCATAAACCTGTCGAGCTCTGGCCAAGGAATCTGTGTTTGATAATACAAAGGCACGGCTCGCTGCACTCCGTTCTCTCGCACAGACGACCGGCTAACTTGATACATCTGGTTTGCAACATGTCGGTTTTTCCACCATGGTAGCATTATATAACGTCTGGAACACGAGCCCGACGAAGAGAGAAGGAAATGGTGGACATGTTGTTTTTAATGTGTTTATGGTACGGCAAAAACTTTTTCTCTGATACTTTTTCCTCCAGCCTGGGAAGGAACGGAGTTCTGCCCACTTACCACTCACTTCTGAAGAAGTAGGCTAGAAAATATACATCCACCTTGCTGTGGTGCTGTGGTTTTGTGACACACACCTTGTGAACACAATTATCCCTGCATCCAGCACGAGTTAACCACCGTGTCTTTGAAATACCTTGTGAAATCCTTACTTCACCCATCTCTCACTTACACCCTCACAGCATATGAAAACATCAACCCAGCCTTTCCTAACCTAGAACAATATTAGCATTCCAAGTGGCATCCTAGCTGGCTGTGTGCCAACAGCCCTCACTGGATCCAAGAAGAAAACATGACATAACAAACTCGCACGAAGAATGCACAGACGCTGGCACAGAGTCTAAACTCATTCTGAAAACCCATCAGCCGTCATTTTGCTCTATCAGCTGTCTTGTATTACTTTATGATTGAGACTGTGGGAATTATACTACACCTTCAGTATTTTATAAATGAGGGAGCGGGGTTGGTGTCAGTTCCAGTGCATGGGGATATCAAACTATTGGGCATGCTTAGTACTAGGTTGGACGAGGAGAAGAACTCCAGCTGAACAAACAGTCAGAGGTGTTCAGTGAGTAGCACAAGCATTTTTTTGTTATCTACACGGCCTTCTGGAGGATTATACAGGCATCTCAACTCTGCATACTCCATTCCTGGTCACACATGAAAATAATGCCAATGGAGGGGAAACAGGCTCTGCCTGGTCAAAAGAAAGGTAGACTTCAAATCAGTGTAGAGTCACACAACGGTAAAAGGCACAGCTTCAGTGTCAAAATGTAATATGATATCCAATGTATCGTTCAGAAAATGACAGGACCTTTTTTTTGGACGTTTCTCGGTGCTATTACTGCTGCTCTCCTAAGGCTGTCTCTCTAAAAGCCCAGCTCCAATCACTCTCCCTGGCCACTTTCGGTGCCCCGCCCCTCCGTCCAGCCCACAGTCCCTCTATTTCGGGCGCCTCCCTCACAAAGCCGCTGATGTGATTAGAGAGGATGATGATTACAGTTGCATAACAGCATCAAATTAATTTGCGACGTTGAACACGGCCCGGTGGCAGTAGGAAATCACTCGAGCTTTCCAATCTCTGGCTCTCTCTCTCCATGGCTCCTGTGCTTCCTCTCGCCCCTCCCTCCCACCCACCCACCCTGCACCCGGTGACCCCTCTCTCACAGTGCACCGACATGACCCTGTTTCACCCCTGCCCCTCCCCCTTGTCAATTATAGTCACATCCAGGGATTAAAGGGAAGGAAGTAGGTCAGTGGAGCGTTGGTGGTGGTGGAGCCTAAAGGCTACAAACCACTGTGTCACTGGGTCGCCCTCCCGGTCCACGCCCAGCAAGGGGTGAAAGCCGACCCAGAGGAGAGCTGTGGTTAAAGGGCGGAGCGCCACGGCGATGGGCCTGGGAAAAGCTGACTGAGCTCCAGCGCTCTGCTGCCACCAGGCCTCTCTCTTCCCCTTCCCGCGGCTCACAGGAGGACCCCCTGGGAGGCAGGGAGGCAGGCGGCCTGGGGAGCTCCGTATTCACCTCACAAGTCATTTAGAAAACCCGTATGACTCCTTCATCATAGTTTCTATTCAGGACTTACCACCGCGATTTCCCCCTGCCACTTAGGGGGATTTTTATTGCCGCTAATAAAAGTATATGACGCTGAAAGCGGAGGGCTTTAAACACTGACTCTCGGTGGTGCATTACTTCAACTTCAAGGCGTAATTCAGACCAGCACCAACCCACCAAAATCCCACTCAGCCAAGTGGGGAAATCTCATGTAGCCTGACAGGTTGGACCAGGAGTACATTCAAATGAGGCAGCCAGGAAGTAGCTGGGGATGCATAGGGAAGTAGTTAATGGCCGGCTATTGTGGTGCTGAAGGGAAAGTCGTACAACGTCGACCATCTGGGATGTCGATTCGGCGTGTGGGCAGGGAGGCGAAGCGGCAGCCTCACCTAAGTCGGGGAGATTTGTGGCGCCATGTCCAATTCCCCCCTGATGAACACTAAAAGGCCTTGGTGCAGGAAATGAATTAAGTCCTTTCAACATCAGATAGACTGAGAAGACGGGAGCTTGGGTTGAGCTCATAATATGGCAAACCTAAAAGCGGCCTCACTCGTGGCTGGAGAAGAAGGAAACGTCCATTTCCGGCCAAAACAGTGACTAATGCCTATGTAACGGCAACCTCCACTAGTCTTCAAAAACTACATTTGTTTTCATTTGAATACCATTATGTTAGGAACATTAGTTTGTTTTATGTTTTATCTAATAACCATTACATGGTAAGGAATACAGTGTTGTGTTCGATATGCACTCGACCGTGCTCATCATTTCCTAATGTGGAGACTTGAGGGCTGCTCAGTGAATGTGCTTATTCATTCAATGATTCTATTCATGGAGGTAGCCCGATAAATGCTTTTTTTCTGACAAAGGCTTGTCAGAAAGGCCACGGATGGAGACCGCTCTCTACAACAGTACATTGGGTCATGCACACACAGTAGCTCTTTGAATCATTCCAAACCCACATCGCTATACGTAAAGACTTGTGTTTCAATGATTGCTGATCGTTATGGGTAAATGTTTATGAAGTTACAGTACAAAATACTGAGGTTGGCTTATTGATAAAAGTACATTATCTATGAGGGGACCTTCAAAAATAAAAAATTCCGGTTATCGAGTGATATTCGTCGACGTTGTAATAATCAACATCATAAAGAAAATTGTCGGTTGGTTATGACATCAGATGCACCAGACCGTCAAGCAGGGACAGACCCTCCCAGAGCACATGTGACTCACCTACAGTCTGCTCTGCTGGACGCTGTCCAAACCCTGTCCCCGCCTGGGACGTTGATGACTGCTTAAATACGTGGTGCTCTAGGTGAGCCGTGATTGACACGTCAACACCCCATGAAGGCAAAGGCCCCAGCTGGAGTCCTTCTCCCCCCCCCCCCCACCCCCCCACCCCCCACTCCTCCGTCTGCCCACGATGAGCACGTTATCTCATCCTGATTTCAATTAAAACAGGACAGCCATCCAGACGGATCTACGTAAAACCGTTGACACCTCCACATCTCCTCCGCTATCAGATGGGGGGAGACGACAAGAGGCGATACCCGATTGGTTCCGCGACCGATCGCTGTGGTTCACGCTCGTCGCCGGCGCAGAGAAGCCATTCGTCTTGCCTATCGCGTGACACAGGGAATCATAGATTGCGAGAGCCGATCATTTAGATTAGATTATCGCTGTCGAGGAGGTGTAACGCCAACGTCTGTAGAGAAGGGGCCCTAGGGTTGTTTTTGTGACAGTAAGAAAGCCCGGTCTGAATACCAAAACGGAGGCATGCATCCAGTGTTATATGTGAGAACCTTGTTCTGTGCCAGGGTGATTGGAGGGGTCGAATGAGCGTAGGGAAAAACAATTCTATAGATATATAACCACTCACCATACGTATGGACAGGAGCCCCCTTGCTTTTCATCATTTCAAAGCGCCGTTGGCCATTTAGGAGGGGGAGGAAAGACGACAGAAGGAAGATAGCCATATTGTTGGCGAGATTAGCCAATCTGACCCTTTCAGGGAATGGCTGTGACAGTGTGAAATTCCAGGGACTCGTCGCAGAGGGGATGAAAGTCTAAGAAAAGCACGGGATGAAATCTGCATCCCCAGAAGAGGCAGCCGCTTTAATCTGTGCATTGTGCCGGCTAAAGACATGTGAGTCACATTGACGTCACCGTTTGTTTGCTCCCTTCCTCATCCGCCCACAAATGCTTCTCTTTCTTCCTCCCGCTTCCCCCTTGCAGACTTTGCCTCCAGGAGACGAATTGGTTTACACTCCTCGTTCCGTACTTAAATGGAGTGGGCGGGCAGCGGGGTGGGGATTTGAATCTCTTATGTAAATATTTGCTTTGGCAGGCCCGACCCTACGAACACAGGCCATTACTTCATTGGTTCAGCCCCCTGACCTCCCCGCCCCCTCTTATCTTGACACAGCGGTTTACCTCTGCCACTCAGCCATTCAGTAAGCACGCTTAGCCGTGGAAAGGCATTAGCATAGCCACACAGCTCTGCCACAGGACCGACAGACAGCCAGCTTTGTTCCCCAGCTTTGTTCTGAGGGACCCGTATCATGGCTGGCTGCTGCTACGGCTGCTCCCTGAGACGGGGAGGGAAGGAGAGGAGAAGACAGAGGGAGGCTGGCTGACTGACTGGCTGGCTGGGTGGGTGGCTGGCTGACTGGCTGGCTGAGTGGCTGGCTGTCTGGCTCACTGGGGAGACTGGCAAGCCCTCTGCGTCGCTCTGACAGCCAGTAATAAATTGGTAGTGGCGTTGGGGTGCGATGGCGACCTTGAGATTTCCTCCCTGCTGGGCAGTGTGGAAGCTTGAGGGAAACGAGAGGTGGCCGTCGTCGGGCGAGGGTGTGTGTGTGCGTGTGTGTGTGTGTGTGTGTGTGTGTGTGAGAGACCCGATCACTGGGAAGGAACACGGCGGTGTTCTGATATGGTTCTCCGAAGAGACAGAGGCTCCTGCATCTTTAATTGTTCAGAGGAGCCGAGCCTCATCACAATTATAGAGCATTCAGGAAGCCTCCAAACTCATTTAGCTGCCCTCATCAGGGAGCAGGAATCCACTAAACACAAATTCCACTTCTGCCGCCTGCGGCAAAAAAAACTTTTTTTTTTAAAAGATTAATAAGATAAGAGGTTTAAGAATATCCAAAAGAAGGGAAAGGAGATTCATTGTGGAAAGTGAAACATCTCTGTGTGTCAATGGGAGAGGAGAGGACAGGACAATGCGCTGGCAGTGGGGCACGTACAGAACAATTGGGCACGCCGCAGCGCTTCATTGTTAATGTCCTAATTCTAGAAAACCCCCTGAAATCTGTTCCTCCGCTAACCACACAATTCCCGCATTGTCTCTGTCTTACCGTGCGGTGCCTCACCTCTGCCTGCGTGGGGACTTGGAAATGTAAAACCTGTGGCCACTGGAGACCCATCTGCACAGAGCAATACACCTCCCATCCATAATGAAGCTCCTCACCTCCCTCCCACAGCAACCCTAATCTACTTTCCCTACGCCTGATGAGCTCAATTACTGCCATAAATGAAACATTTGCACACGTTCAGCAAATGAGGGACCGTCTCGTGCGCGGGGCCCGTGATTGAGGAAGCTGTAATGCATTAAAGACAATAGAACACAAATTAATCAACTCGCTCCTGTAACAGCTCGCTCGCCACTGGTAAACACATACACAATTTGTAAAACCAATCCAGCTACTAACGAAGATATGGGGACGGTGACGCCCTGCATGCTTCAGTGCGGCGCACTTCAAGATAGTATCTTTCAGGTTCTTTTTAGTCTGGCTTTGATGGATCATTCAATGATCTTACACCAGAGCGTATGGCAGTGACTGGAAGATCCCTGTGTGACAGCGTTAAGTGTCTGGGTTACTGCTGTGTAGGAGACCAGCATGTGGTTTAGTTTGACGGACGGGTGGGTTTCTGGGTCTGGTCAGTATACCTTGCAGTCTCAGGATTTTCACTCACTCTCTCTCTCCCACACACACAAAAACACACATACACCAATACAAACCATACTAACACCAATACAAACTCAGAAAACACATGGACATAGTTACTGAGAGCAGGAATGCTCAATGACACACCCTGCCACACTAATACACATACAGTTCACTCCTTCTAGCCAAACTAAATCTCCCTGCTTCTGTTCAAGGTCTACACCTTCATGCTTTCAAGGGCAATGAAAGTTCATAAATATTTGAAACAAAAGTAACCACGGCATTCTTTTCATTCCGTGCCTACCAGAGGGTATTTTTTTATGCTTTGCTATTGGCTGGCTAAGCATCTTTTGTTTGTTTGTGTAAAAACAATGTTTACCTAGAATGAATGTCAACTTAAGAAGTATTTACGTCGGTAGTCCGAAATCACTCACACTGCATTTCAAAGTCACAAGGTAATGCAAAGCATTAGGGTCCCTGTTGCCTGTGCCGGATGTTGACAAACACACAGGCAGAAAATGGTCGTTCACCCTGTTCCTGGGTGTTTACAGTCAGCTTCAGGGAGTCTTTCCTCCCACGCGGATTCTGAGGGGAATGAAAACAGGCCAAACTGGACTGCTGCCTCGTGCCATAATCATCGGAAAAGGCGGAGGATTCCAAATGACTTATCTTAGGGTGTTCTGCCAACAGGTTCCTATTGGTAGTAAAATTACAGCCGAGGGGATGAGGCATGTTGCATAACCCTGTCCTCATCAACGCAAGCCCTAACCAGGATGATCCTTTCAGTTTCACTCGGGACGAGAAGCAGAGGACGAGTGTTGGAAAGAGGACAGGAAAAGCTGTGGACAGAGGCAACAAGGACTCCCCGTGGTGGGGGGGGGGGGGGGGGGGGGGGGGGGGGGGGGGGGGGGGGGGGGGGGGGGGGGGGGGGGGGGGGGGGGGGGGGGGGGG
>JAVQIZ010003051.1:0-21479 GCA_036023535.2 Galaxias brevipinnis
GTGATACCGTGGCGTTTACGTTGAATTATTATGGTGAGTAAGTTTTGCACTTCTGTTTAAGCCATTTGTATTTTTATCTTTATATAGCCTATTAGTGTTTTTTAAACAGAAGCACAAAACTTACTCACCATAATAATAAACACCATAACGAGCATACTGACAAAGTAAAGCGAAATGTATTTTGTATATTGTAGTTCACAGTGGAATATCGACGCGTTTACCCGCACGAACGTTCGTATGGCATTCATTATTATGGTGAGTAAGTTTTGCGCTTCTGTTCAAGCCATTTGGATTTTTCTCTTTATTATCAGTCTGGGGCTTTTCGTTAACGTTGCCGCTGCTAGTGCTAGCACTGGCAGCGCTAGCCTTAAGGGGGTGTCTCTATGGCTATGCAAAGCGCTGGTACTGTTGTACTTTGGGGTAGCCTTACATATATATTGCAGCTGACCTCATTGCCTAGTACTGACTGTTGAAATACTTCCATACTATTGATTTGGGATGTACAGTTTCCTTGCTGCTTTTGTTGCATTTCTGGCTTTTACAATTTTAGCTACTCACACTAGCACTAGCAGTGTCGAAGTCACCATGACAACTGTGTAAACAACTACCTACAGCGCCCCCAGCTGCATAACTACTGTAAATGCATTGCCACTGCTTTATTACCTCACTGTGCTCAAGAAACCGATGAACGATGAGTCTACAACGACAAGTCGACTCGTGGGTTTGATAGTCGACTAGTCTGTGAAACCCCTAGTGTGTGTGTGTGTGTGTGTGTGTGTGTATGTGTGTGTGTTTGGGTTTGGGTTTGGGAAGATGGTCAAGTGAACAAGTCAAACATTTCAGCATTTCATTGTAATTGATTGAGACAAGTGCCTTGGTCCAAGCAAACCTGTGGTGGCGGCATGGTCAAATAAAAGTCAGGTGAATAATCTATAGTATCAAATTTGAAATATACATATCAAAGACAATTGAAGGTGCTGTAGTAATAACGAGAGATCCGTCACTAGCATGGGACACTCAGATTCCTCCATCACAAATAACCTCTTCTGGAACGTGGTTGCATAATAACTGAAATGATTTAGGTGGCTAAACTGAATGGCTTTAGAGCAATCCTGTTTATGTGAAAAAAACACTGACAAGGATAAATCCAGATGAAATATGAGTGAGTGTCCCATAAACCAAATCCTCTATGTAATAAACAGCTGTCCTGGGTTATGGATGTGGCTGTTGCTTAACCTGCTGTGAGTAAGACTTTGATCAGGAGTTGGCAATGGCCACACTGTACCCTGATCATCATTTCTGTCTGCCCTATTTTCATTATTTTCATTTTTTAAATACATTTAACATGTATTTAGTCCAAACAATGTTGGGAAAGTGGGCCACATTTTGTTTCATCTGCTTGCCTCTGGTGTCAACATTATGGCAGACATCATGCCAATTCTGACACCTAGGACTGTAAGGGTAGATATTTTTTGCTTTAGTCATGTACTGTGCAATTAACCTTCTTAACGACAGATGAGAAGGGCACAGATTAAAGGTTGGCCACAGATACACAGGAAGTCATATTATCACTGACAACCTTAACCTTCAGTTTAATGGCTTGGAATTCAGATGAATTGTTGCTAAGATCTAATGTTCTTTGTCTTCATTCATTGTTTTCCCATTATGCTGGAATAAATAAGGCCAAACATCACTTTTATTTTGTACTTAAACAAATGGCCTATTTTACAACTATTTTACAAAATATTAAAGACAATCTTCCATAATGATTGATGAATAAATTATATTTTAGAAAGTCTTTAATCATCGACAGAGCCATCCTACGGCTAATTGTGTTGTGGACAGATTGACACTCTGAGGTTACCAAGAGTCCTTGGTAGTCGTTTCATTGTCCCCAGAACTGTTGACTGTGGTGAAACAATGGTCATTGGGAACTTGACTGGTTTCAACAGTCATTCATAATGTAATTGTTGATAATAATTGACTATCAAATTTTGGCGCAAGCAGAAAGTGAAACTAAGAGAAATATGTATTTTGTTCTTCACTCTTTTATATTTTATTTTGTACATTGCTCTGTCTTATATTGGGCTTTGGAACTACCTAAGACCATATGAGCACGTCCACTGGGTGAGTATGTGTGCTGCTGTAGAGCCATATATACGGCAGAGGAGAGCAGGACAAGACATGCCTCTGCATTAATCAGAAATCTGCCTCTTTTTCAGCAAGACAAAAAAATGTCTCAGTCCTTTGAGATTTGGACTGTTACACAGCATTGTAAGACAACATCTAATAAAAGCAGTCTAACATAAATGCGTCTTTCAGACATATTTTTGGATGTCTAAGGCCACACAAGAGACAATCATAGCCTTGCAATCCTCTGTGACATGTAAGGTTATTTACATTGCTCTGAAGGTCTCCCCACAACAATGCTTCTATTGTCCAAGTATCCTGAGCAAACATCCTTTGTGATCTTTCTGGCTGACATGGTTTTTCTCATATGGATATTAACAAGATGGAAACAAGCGGAACTGGCATTGGAAGGAAAATCTATCTTCCGAAATGGCAAGAAGTTGGCTTGTGGTAATGGGGCAACCAATAGTACCTTGAGGTCACCCGGAAAATAGATTGTCTTCAGTTAAAAACAAGGATTTAACTGTTTAAGCAAAGACATTGCAAAGAGTTCTTTTAAGTAATTGTCAACGCTTGATGTCCTGGTCTTCCACTGTTTATAGTTAGGAAATAAGTTTCTCTGTGTAAATTAGTTTACATTTTAAAGATTAAATTTGAGATGCGTAAATGGTGTGAGTAATTATTTCTTGTCTGCAACTCGAGAGAATAATGAGGAAAACATTGCCTCGAATAGGCCTCTTGCTGAGACACTAAATACAACTAACTACAACTAAAGCTTCTATTTTATTGTCAAATTAACTGCTGTTATTTGGTCTATGCAGCAATACTTAATCTTTTCAATCAGGCTGCATTTGATAAGGTAAATTGAACATCCCACTAGTGAAACCTATATGCTAAGAGTACAGTGAAAAATGTCCTGTGCATACAGTAGGCTACCTACATCTAGAGTTACATTTAACTCTATATGGACTGAATATCACAAGAATCAACATTTCTGTGGATGTATTTGTGTTGTAATTAGGCTCATGGCTATGACTAAACTGTCTATGCAATATCATGATGCTTCTCTGCAGCTTCCCTGACTTCCTTCTGATGCAAGTTAGAGGCGGATATGGCTGTTAGAGTTATGTTTGATATGTTCTCAGTTTGATGATCAGTCAAACATAAGATTAATTCATCGGAAACGTGCAAATTAGCTCTTTGAGCTGACCAAACGTTGATCTGGAATACAATGCTGTGGTGAGTGGAATAGTAGAATTTAGTATTATTTATCTCTATTAGGTCACTTAATAGAGATACTTCTGCATGTATTCAAGTTTTTTCACTTTTATCAAGATCAATGTCATGTGTCCTTGTGTGGGTACACATCTCAAAGTGTAGCTGTCCAAAAACAGTCTTAAATTAACCAAAAGCATTTTATTCTGAAATGAACAATTATTGCTTTAATTGGTATATTATACTTACTCTCAATTAGCAGTTGAAGGTTGGTAAAAATGGAAACCTGTTCTGTGAAAGTGGACGCAGTGTCCATTCAGTGGAATGAATTCCTTGTTTCATGCAGGTTGGGGAAGACTGTAAATAATTATACAGGTTCTCTCTAACCCCCACTAACTACCTTATAAGTTTGTAAGAGACATGCTTCTGATCCAGTCTGTGTGTTTTAAAGGAGAGCTATTTACTCTATTTACTTTGTTTTACCTTACCTTGGGGCTAGTTCTGTAAAAAACTATCCACGAACCTTTAAAAACTATGGAGGCTCACTGCTGATATTTATATCAAGCTAAATAATGAAAATGTTCAACATCAGCTCAGGCTATTTTATATTTGTTAGTTCAAGCTTGTCTAGAGGGCCACCACTGAAAACTGATTGCAGTGCCCTTACAGAAAGCGAGAGAACATTGAGTGAACATTAAATTATTAGTTATATATATATGTGTACCTTTGTTGTGGTTGTGTAAGAGATGTGGCAATTCAATGTGTGCAGTATTTACCCGCACAATAACAAAACATATTTGTATCTATATCTATGATCAAAGAAGTGTCACATCCCCTACATCTATATCTATGCAATTTCTCCTTTACCCTAATGAAAGATTTAACTCAAATAACCTTACATCCTTAATATCACTATTTCTATATCAAATTAGCCACTACCTCTTCAGAGTTTTCATACCTTCCTGTTTGGATTGCAAATTCCAGTGTGAATTTTGTAGAGAATGTTCTGCATGGACAGTTGCACAGTCCCAAGCCCTCAAGGAGTCGAGTCCAGTGTTTAGTTCAAAGCTTTTTGATTCAACTGTATCATCAGAACCTTCTGCTGACTCCAAGGATAAAATGTTGCGAACAGGAGAACTGGCACTGCACTGTGTTTGGGTTGTTTTGTTGTTACTTTGTGATCCTAGGCCTATAACTAACCAATATTATGATGCTGTGCTGTTGGAAAAAAAACATACCTAAAACATATACATAATAATTATTGTATAATGATTGGATTGGAATAATTGCTTTTCGCAGCTGAGTATTTAAAAATCATTTAAATATACATTTATACATCACTTAAAGCATGGTATTGAGTAATACTGTCCTTTTTTGTACGGCAACATGTTTATCAAAATAGGCACTTGGTTCGATTTTCTTCTCATAAGAATATCAGCTCATCATGTATAATGTTGATTTTTGTTCTTGAATTTATGAATAATGATAAGTTGCTTCTGTTTCAAGTAAATCAAAATGGCTGTAGTAGCAGTATACACAGCCTTTTCAATCAATAAAGAAGCAATGCATCTTTGTGTGAGTACAATGTTGAGTTGTGTGTGTGAGTTTGTTGAATTGTTGAGGTGTGTGTGTGAGTTTGTTGAATTGTTTTGATTGGTTTGCTTGGTTTTGTTGCCTGATGATTGAATTCATATATTACAGGCTTAAAGCACCCTATATTTTTAGTTTATTTCATGAAATACTAAAGAGAACTATACCTCCCCCTACAGCGTTAACCAAAGGATTGCAATATAATCAAACTTACATGTTGCACAAAAAGTGGAAAAAGCTATTTGAAATGTATATAGTAGCCTACCCGCCATAGAGGCTATAGGAATAAAGAGTACATTTAAATATCATGTAGTATACTTTTCTTGTCTGGAACTTTTTATAGAAAAAAAAATCCATAAACAAAGGCTAGGTTTTAAATCTTCATGATGAGCGGATGAAGACTGTTTATGCCCTATTTTTTGTCCTTGCCCTTGAAGTAGGCCTATACACAAAATAATCCTGAATAAATAAACTTAATCGAAATAGAGCTGCTTTCTAAAGATCCACCTGTATAGAGAAGTAGCTAAACCCATTTAAATGCTTTGTGGTAATAGAGTAAAAAATCCATAAACGTAGGCTACGTTTTAAATCTTCATGATGAGCTGATGAAGACTTTTTATGCCCTATTTTTTGTCCTTGCCCTTGAAGTACGCCAATACACAAAATAATACTGAATAAATGAACTTAAACGAAATGGAGCTGCTTTCTAAAGATCCACCTGTATAGAGAAATAGCTAAACCCATTTAAATGCTTTCTGGTGTTCGTTTAATTTTGTTGTATTACCCGGTGTGTTATTTTGGTCATATCTTTATCACTTTGTGCTATTTCATGTTATGTCTATTTTCTCCACTTGCTCCCTTTTCATATTTTAACTGTCTTGTTGTCAAAAGGACTTAGCCTAGTAACTATTTTACGAAAAGTGCTGAACAGTTGTAAATGCTTATTACGTATTTAATACATATATTTAAATATAGAAAAATTCTTGATCTATTTTTATTTAATATTTTGGACCAAAATGAAAATAAAAACCGACAAAAACAGCTCATTATAAAGACTTACCGAAAAACGCTAGTCAGCTTAAATTAAATCAGCTGATAAACTTCCTCAACAAAACCACGTGACGCCCCGTTTTCACGTGACATGAGTTCTCCTGACCAACTGCTTTAGTTATGGCTGCACTGCAAGGGTAAGTGCATTTCTTATTTAGTTAATTCTAACATTAGCTTATAACAATTGAAAAATATTTGTATTGTATTCGCGTAATATCGCTAAATCCATAGATTTGATTAATTTAGTAGATGTATTTGAAAGCGATCCTACCCGTTAGCTGATAATTTGCCTTTGCAAAATTGCTTGCAGTCAAATAAATTTCATTATTTGAAACTACCACTACACTTGGGCAGCTTTGATTTATTTTAAATGTACTTTACAAACAGATTACATATTGTCAGTCTGTCGATCTGTCTTTTTTTTGAGTTTTTTTTTTGGTATTACTTCGAATGTGAATTTGCCTTGCCTACCGAAGTGTTCCTCTGTTCATTTTGTCAGCTAACTATAATATTCACTATCACAATATTATTGAGAATACAGTATGTTATATTGTGATTGGTTCTATGCGAATACTTTGGTAAGAAAGCTCTACTTTTTTATTTTCGTACAGATGTGTTTATATTTGGCACACTCCATAAATGATGGTTCCAATATGTACCATTATTATAAAACAGGCTAAAAACCCGGGACATTAATGCATTAGATATAGGCCTACCAGTTCTTTACAAGTTGCTTGTGGCTATAACCAGCAATTGTGTAGAGATAACTATATATCAAATAAGGTACAAGCTACGTTTTTTAATTCTCACGAGAAACTGACAGTTTTATTCAGCAGCACTTTGATATTATATACACTATGAGCACAGATGTAATTATATACCCTTAATAATTCAGTCCCCAAACTTAACCCCTCCCCCCCACCCACCCTACCACCCTCCCACCTTACAAAGTTGGGGCCCATCATATCAGTACAAATCACTGTGCAGGTTGGTAATAAATTCTGTGTAGTGCTTTACCCTTTGGACTCTGCTGATTCACACTTGAAAATATCAGTATACCTCTGCAAAGTACCAGAGTACAAGTTTCATCTTGATTAATGATATATCAACTTTCATGACTGATTACATTCTAACTTATTGAAATCAGCAAGGTCTGAAGAGAGTTCCTTTTTCACATTGTGTATGATGGGTGTAAACAGGCTGTCGTTTTGTTAAAATTCAGAACAAGCTGTCTTTGAGTATCATTATAAATTTACTGTCTTATGATGAGCCAGCTCAGCTGCCATGTCAATGTCAAAGTAAACTGTTGGTCACCCCTATATCTTTGAAACAAACGTAAGGTTTTGTTAAGTATTTGGTTATCTTTGACAGGAAGTAAAGTTGAAGTAAAGGATTTGCACGTAGCCAAGATTGTAGGAGGGAAGTTGAATTTAGTTCAGTTGCAATGTAACCTGTTTCCTCATGCTTCTTCTACAGACCTGTCTATTGGCTGGGTAAGGAGACCCTGAGGGTATCTGCTGCCCTGTTTGCTGAGAACCGCCGGCGTCTTTGCCAGGGTTTGAGAGCAAAGCAAGGGGTGGTGCCCAAGTCTTTTGTGGTGCTACAAGGGGGCGAGCAGAAGCAGAGATATTGCACCGATACAGACCAACTCTTCAGACAGGTGGGCTGTCTCTCTATTTAAGGTTTAACTCACTGGACTGTCATATTGATTTCACACATTGTTTAGTACTACAGCACCAGTCTTATGGCCCTAGTGTGTCATGGTAGAAAAAGAGCTATGGTGTAGCATTATGAGTGTAATGAGGATTGACTCTCTAATGCTGCTTTGTAGGAGTCCTTCTTTCACTGGGCTTTCGGAGTGACCGAGGCAGACTGCTACGGTGCTATTGATGTAGACACAGGAAAATCCATTCTGTTTGTCCCAAAGCTGCCTGACAGCTATGCAACTTGGATGGGAGAGTGAGTCACACATTAACTTTCATTGGTTAGAAGTAAAGAAGAGTTGACTGAAAGCATGTATTTATTTCATAGGATGATTAGATAATATTGTATTACTTTTAGATGTTTCTCTTCAAATTACCTGAAACACTTACAAAGATGTATCAAAAAGCACTTGACTTATTTACAAATATAAGCTGTCTTGGTGCAAACCCTTGCAAGCAGCATTGAAATACTATCAAACCATACCACTATACCATAAGTAGTTGTGAATATTAATATGTTGGGACGAGCCAAACAATGTTCTGTACTTGAATTACATTTATATGCTATTTATATATAATTATTTGTAGTTCATTTAGAACAGTAATTAAAAGTACTAACTGTTACTCTGATTGTTTTGAGTACAGTTAGTACAATTGATGTAGTTATTTTCTCATTCAGAACCTCTCTATACGTTTTCAGGATCCATCCAAGGGATCACTTCAAAAACAAGTATGCAGTGGACGAGGTGCAATACACCTGTGACGTAGGTGTGCCTTTGTCAGACTAGTTTTATAAGCCTTACAGTATGTGTCCCCCTGTATAAGTGTATTAAGTGATTCCTGTATGTTAATTTTCGGTGCTCCTATGAACAAACAATATCCTGTCAGGCATGTGTAGCCTGACGTTTAGGCTGTTTGCAGAGAAGTTGTAAACTATGCTAAGCTCTTTGAGCCATGCCGTTTAATTAGCACCTTAATACCAGGTAAGAGTTACATCACTTCTGCTTACAGCTGAACTTAGCGTTTGTGCCTCCATCTCTTCCTAATGTTCCTTTTTGCAATATTGCAGATTGCTGAGGTTCTGTCCAAACTGAAGCCAGCAGTGCTACTAACATTGGTATGTTGTCTCTCGAGTTTCTTTCATTATAAGCTCTGGGCTACTCAAATTTCAGTGGAATCTGTCTTTAGAACAGGAAATCGGTGGACATTCCCTGGTGGCATAATGTACCATGTGTGAACTGGTCGCTGGATGCGAAGGAATTGTGGGGCCTGATAAACCTTAGACAGAGCTTGACTTCATGGAGGAAAATTATGGCACTCATTTGCTCCAGGCCACTCTCCAGATGGGGTACCTGACCAGAGTGTTGAAGGCTGTGTGTGTCGTAAAAAAATATTTCCCAATGTCATCGAAAGCCTCACATTGCTACAATTGGCTACTGACTTGAAGCCACTCAATGTGCCACTATATTGTCAAGTCAGGATTTAGGTCCAATGACACCCAGGTGGAGAGGAGACTGTTGGTGAGAAGAGGCTGTGGAAAGGAAAAGACTCTTGTCCTGTCATGGAAGGCCCGGAAGTAATGAGTCAATCCAAGCCTGAACTATCTAAACTCTGAGATGGAAAAAGCTTAAAGCTGAGGGGGCCACATGTGGTACCTCAGGGGGTGTGATCGCATTGGAAGCCAAGAGAGAAGTGAACTGTAATTGAGCATAACTTACAGTGATGGTTTCTAGAGAACCACTATATGTACCCCATGAGTGTGTGGGGGCATCACTTAAACTTCCTAGCCAGTGGTCCAAAGTGAAAAGGGACTGAAGGAGTCCCAAACTAAAAAAGCATTAGAGATTCTTCGCTGCTGGGCCTTTTACAGAAGGGTTGTTAGTTTTTTGTGAAATAAGTTAATCTATTTTGAAGCTCCTTTAAATATAAATTTCAGCTTTTGATATACTATGTACTTTTGTCTGTCTTATTGCTTCCTTTTTCCTATGCTTGAGCCTTTGTTTAGTCTTGTTTGTGTTACCAATCCCCTCATACACTTTGGTGTTTATTGGGATTAGTACACTTTATTTGATATTTATCTGTATTTGTCTCTGCTTTTCAGCGTGGACAAAATACAGACAGTGGAAGTACCTGTCGTGAAGCCTCCTTTGAAGGAATTAGTCAGTATGTAACCGCCATGCATTATTCATGGTCATTTCAAATTAATGAGATAGGTTGTTAGAATTGTCATTACCCTGGATGCGTTTAATGATTCAGAATACCAATTTGAAATTATTTATGGAGTTTTGTCTTGACATTACTTGTGATTTGCAATCCCCATAAAATACTTTTAAGTCCTCCGATGCCAGGGTGGGATGGTGTTACAGTGTTATTTAAAGTGTTTGCCCTTCTATTGAATCCAATAAGTTGGTTATAATTTATTCTAATCCAAATATTGTGGTGTTTGCTCACGAAGGGTCCCTTTTTCAGTAGAAGATTTTAGATGAAAACCCGACCAAATCTTATAATATTAGCAAAAATTTAGAAAACAATACAGCAAAAATACTTTTTCACTGCACTCTGTAATTACAAATCTTTTTCAACACCCACCTCTTATTAAAATAATGTAATGCTGTGTTTGACAGATTCCAAGTCAACAACACCCACTTGCATCCAGTCATTGTGGAATGGTAAGTAGTTCTTTTTCTTATGTTCTCTATTCTTTCTTGTTGGCCGTTGCAGCATCATATTGAGGTTATGGTGTGTCTGCTCCCGGAAGCAGGGGCTTTTCTTTAGGCTGTTTTTGGCCTCCCAGGCAGAGCTGTAAGCCAGTCTGCTCAGCTGTAATGGTGTTCGTGCTTGCCTGGCTGCCCTTGGCATTAGACTCTGCTCAATCCTGATGAATTGACATTTCAGAAATAAGGTAGCTCACCATTCAGGCACACCTCCTTGGAGGAAAGACTTGATTACATTTTCTCCCTTTTCTTTTGTCTCTTCTTTTTATCAGTAGGTTTTCATTGGTTACCGAACCTAGTTATTTGTGTTTCTGCAAGCCTTATTACTCTACAGTGTCCATTTCAGACAGATCTGGTGTAATGACTGATTTAGTTACTGAGAGTAAAAACCATTTAGAAACAATTGGTGGGACAAAAACACTCTTATTCTCTATTTAGTCTTCCAAAACTGTATGTCTTAAAATGTTCTTACAGCGTGTGAGAAATAAAATTTTTTGATAAGTATGGAGAACTTTTTATGCTGGCCTTGCAAATCACCTGTTTTGAATTATGATGGTACCAACAGGTAGCAAACAGCATTTGATATAGCCAAGTACTTATAAGTTATTTTTTATCGTTCATGCCATAAAACATTTATGCCAAAGTAGCTGATTATGGCTTTGAAGCCACTATAGGTAACATTTTTGCATTAACGTATTATCAATATTTTTCTACTGTTGGCACATTGTAATGTATATGGGAGAATGAAAAAATTGCCGTTCAGATCAGTCCTCTTGAAGTCTCAATATTCAATATAAAAGTTGTCTGCCGCCGGGCCTGAACTCCCGTGAAACTGTGACGATTTGCTTTACGGCACTCGGATGTGCATCACTAAATCAGGAAGAGATGCCCATACTTTGAGTATAGTCGTTGATCATGCTAGCGATATGCAGTGACCACAAGCATTCTGCATGTCTTCTTTGCGACAGTTAGGGGAAAATGATTACAGCAATTAAACTGTTGAGGCAACCAAAACCACTTCTTATAAGAAACTACCTACAGATGCTATAAAGATATTTCAGATGAAAACAAGAACCAACTGCATTTCAACCTGGTAGTGCATGCACAGAGCTTATTGTTTTATATAAAAAAAAAATGTATACCAGTTTTATGAGTGTACAAAATGTTATCTCCCTGGTTTGATCATTTGGCCCCTTGCAATTTTCCCCAGATGACCAAATATGAACTCTAAACCTTCATCGTTTTGTACAGTACATGCATGCACTGCAGATTTAGAGCAAGCTGAAATCATTGTTATTAGCCTCTGGCTTTAAATTCAAGTACGTGTTTGTGCATGATAAGGTGGACAAATGTCCATCTGGCAGGCTAGGCAATAGGTGTAATGACGTTAGCCAGGAGGGCTTTCACTCCTTCTTATATTCTTCTCCTCATGCTATTCTCCTCCTCCCCCAGCCGTCTGATTAAGACTGATATGGAGCTGGAGGTCCTGCGCTACACTAACAGGATTTCGAGCGAAGCCCATAAAGAGGTAATATCCAACAGGGCCAAACAGACCTGCTGCAGGGGCCACAGTTTCCACAACCTGGCTCATCACATTTGGAAATGGGATATCAGGATCCTATGAGTTCGTGTATTTAGCCCAGAGAGTTGAGCAAATGCTATGTGGATTGGTTGCTTGCAGTTTGAAGTGCTGGCCCAAACCTATTCAGCTATGACATTATAGGTCTTACTGAAGGTTTTAAAAAGTTTTGCTCTACGTCTCATGCTATTTATTTTCAAAGAATTCTGTTTCTTTTGTTCGTTTTCCAACAGCTCATGAAGCATGTGAAGCCTGGGCAGAAAGAATATGAAATGGAGAGGTAGGTTGACCTTAGTAGGGTGATGTGCCACATGAGTAATGTGTTGACCGTTTAGTACATTGTGAATTGCTTGTTACACATGTTGTTTAATTTGGATGGTTAGGCACTTGTAATATCTTTATTCCAGGAAGGTTCCTGCACCTGCTATAAAAGATATAGTAAAACCGGTGTATCTTATCAATGTTGACGTTGTGTGCTCTTTTGGCTGCACTATATGCACAACACTGAGGATAAGACCTACTGCTCCCCTAATATTCTTGTGCGATGGGCATTAAATTGCTGTACCCAGCTTTTGAGTAAACCTTTTGCAATAGGAATCTAGTCTTTGGTCAACGATTAAGGTTTTGCAAAATTTCTTTTTATTTTAGTTTGGTGTTGATGTTTGACATATCCACAGCAATGTGTTTTTTTATTCTATTCACCCCCACCTCTGCATACGAGACTACAAGAGAATGGCCGGTCTTACATGAGAGCTTTTACAACTTTGTGACTACTTTTGTTATAACAGTGTGAAGTGTGATGCATTTAAATTGTTAAATAATATTAATGTGAGTTACAAAGTTTTAATTTAAAAAAAGTTGATGGATCTGCCATGTAAGCCAGCTTTCTGATGGTAACATTGAGCTGTTAATCAGAGATGCTACTGAGTTTAATCTGTCAGTCTGTTTGGTCTTTCTGTGTGTTGATTTGAAAGTTCTCTATAGAGTTTTAAAACTAAATAAAGAAGGCAGAAGTGTTTTTGTTTGCTCTGTGAATAAACACTTGGAGAGGATGAGCATTCCTTGGGCAACTTACATTAAAAAAAGTTTGTGTATGTGGATATTTTATTGACTAAGTGTTTCTTTTGCAGTCTTTTCCAGCACTACTGCTACTCCAGAGGAGGGATGCGTCACACGTCCTACACCTGTATCTGTGGAACGTAAGGAACTTTTCTCTTGCTAAACAATGCAAATATTACATTTTAGATGATGAGAAATAGCTAAAATCTTACAGCAATTAACCACAATAAAGAATGTTGTACTGTCTACAACCAGCCCAGTCTACTTCAATAAAAAATATGGTTTACAATTTTCTTTCCCCACCATATTTAGTTTGCCATTCTAGGATGGCCTTTTTCAATCTGATGTGCTTTGGTCAACTAGTTAGCAAAGACAGCATTAAGATGAAGGGGGGCTTGCATTGTACTGCCCTGTAGTTTAATGTCCTGTTGACACAGTCGGTGTTGTGAGCCCCCCTGGTCCTTCCATCTGCTTCAGTAGTGTACTGCCCACTGTTCCAGCTTCTTGAACACTGTTACACAGCTACTAGGGAAATTAAGATGTGTAGATATAACTAAGGATGTGCAACCCTTTCTTCCTGAAATGTAATTTGCTGTTTAGATCCATTCACACAGTAGATTGAGTAATTTCCATCAATTTATGGCCTGTGCAGTGGAACCGTTTTCCAATTTCAATTCACAGCCACATTTCGCTGGGCCCACGTTAGGTCTTATCTTTTTATTTCCGGTGAAAGGGCAGATTACATAACACCTTGTAAATTAAACACAATCCATACAGTTTATTAATTAGGAGTTTAAGATAAGAAAGTTGCATGATTGTCTCTCGATAGATTTACCCTTTAAGATTATATCGAAGACATTGAGACTTTGTATAGATTGCCATTTTAATTAATGTAAATTGAGTGCTGGACCCCGCATTTTGTTCATAGTTTTCTATCTCAACCATCAATTGCTTAGCTGATGATGCTGTTCTAATCTTTACCCAATAGCGGCAACAACTCCTCAGTTCTCCACTATGGTCATGCCGGGGCTCCTAATGATAAGACAATTGAGGATGGAGATATGTGGTGAGTCATCCAATCCTACTGCACATGCTCCTACAAATGATTCTTGCGCTTACATGGGTAAATGCTAGTCGACGTGGTTACTACAGCAGTCGTGTTTACTGATGGAAGCATACTATCAGTGCCCGAGGGAGTTAGTGATTACAGTTTATGATCTGCGCCTTTTCAGTAATAAGTGTATAAAAGTCATTACATAGGAATGGCTTTAACGGCTTTGAGCTCTGCCCGAACACAGATAAGCAGTGATGGGGTGTTCTTCCTTGCAGCCTGTTTGACATGGGCGGAGAGTACTACTGCTACTCCTCTGACATAACGTGCTCCTTCCCAGCCAATGGAAAATTCACTCCAGACCAGAAGGCCATCTATGAGGCAGTGCTCAAGTCCTCCCGTGCTGTCCTGGCTGCCATCAAG
Organism: Galaxias brevipinnis; assembly: GCA_036023535.2. Classification (NCBI taxonomy): domain Eukaryota; kingdom Metazoa; phylum Chordata; class Actinopteri; order Galaxiiformes; family Galaxiidae; genus Galaxias; species Galaxias brevipinnis. The sequence goes on from JAVQIZ010003051.1 coordinate 14,515, forward strand.
CCAGGTATGCTACAGCACCACTTGAAAAAGTAGTATTCCCTCAATATTTATTCATTCAAGATTATAAATGGGCTAGGCCACTCTGTGATTTATGATGTAATTCATTCAGTCAGTCAATACACCTGGGGAGGACTAGAGGTGCTTGTTGTGTTCAAGGTGTAAAGTGGACTGAGATGCACCGCCTGGCTGACCAAGTGCACCTGGAGGAGCTTTTGAGATTGGGTCTACTGAGCGGCAGTGTGGAGGAAATGATGAAGGTTCACCTGGGCTCAGTTTTCATGCCTCATGGCTTGGGACACCTGCTGGGCATTGACGTCCACGATGTGGGAGGGTACCCTGAGGTCAGTGAGCACTCATCACAGCTCTCAGCTAAGACAATAGACAGAAAGCAGAGATATAAACTCCTAGAACCCTCCTATGAAATTAATTATTCTTCTCATCAATCTACACACAATACCCCATAATGTCAAAGCAAGCACAGGTTTGTAGAGATTTTGGCAGACTTATGAAAAATAAAAAAACTGAAATATCACATTTACATCAGTATTCAGACCCTTTACTATGACACTCAAAGTTGAGCTCAGGTGCATCCTGTTTCCATTGATCATCCTTAACATTATTTGGGAAGTCCCCTGTCTATGTAAGTCACCACAGTTAACAATGCATGGCAGAGCAGCAACCAAGCCACGAAGTTGAAAGAATTGTCGACCTCTGAGACAGGACTGTGTCGAAGCACAGATCCGGGGAAGGGTTTAAAAATGAACAAAATGTGTAAAAAGTGAAGGGGTCTGAATACTTTCCGAATGCACTTGTAGGTACCAGTCATGACATTTTTGTTTAGGGTGTGGAGCGCATAAACGAACCTGGGCTAAAGAGCTTGAGGATGGGCCGCATTGTGCAGGAGCGTATGGTTCTGACAGTTGAACCAGGCATCTACTTTATCAACCACCTGCTTGACCAGGCTCTGGCCAACCCAGCCCAAAGCTGCTTCATCAACAGCCAAATACTGGCCCGCTTCCGTGGTTTTGGAGGGGTTAGTATACAAGATCAAAGTGGAATGCTAACAAATAATGGGCCGGTCTTTTTTTACTAAAGTAATGCAAATGAGACCTGAGACTTTCAAACGCATCGCTCTTCAAAAGGAGTATACCTGATCTGTGATGCAACCATCTGGAAAATGCAGTATTCTTTTGCCAATTAGTTATGCTATAGTTTCTGATCTACGCACTTAAAAGTATTGCCAATGCAGTTGGAGTAAACAGGAGTTTTCAAACAAGCATGGCACGTTTCTTATTTCATATTTTATTTCAATTTTATTGAAAGACCAGGGATCTGATCTATAGCAGAGTATATATAGAATATATATTTGGGCTAGGGTTTTCTGTTGGTATGACGGTTTCAGAAATGCCTTGCTTTTGTTTAGGTACGCATTGAGGATGACATTGCAGTGACAGCAGATGGTGTGGAGCTGCTCACTTGTGTGCCTCGTACTGTGGAAGAAATCGAAGCACTGATGGCTGAACCAGGAAAGACCCTCAGCCCTCTCGTGAGCGGTGACAAATTCTGAAGTGCTTCTTTCCACTCAGCATCAATCTAATCCTAATGACAGTGCTAATGCTAATTATGTTCACTTCACAAAAGGGATAAATAAGTATGTCATGATCTAACAAGGATTTTAAATGTTGCAATGCAATGAACCTTTTTATAAAGAATCAGAAGTTCTAGTTTTGGTATTTGCTCAAAGAACAATGTAGTGTTGCTAAACGAATGGATGTTAAACCTGCCCAGCTATTAATTCAAGGGCTGCATGATGATATCAAATATCAACCCATCCTGTTGCTTGCCCTGTTAACACTTAGAATTTCAGTGCCTCCTGGTAAACTCCTTTGAATTTTGTAATCTTTTCACTGGTATTTACTGTACCTTTTATTACTCAAATGAAACTTATTATCATAAAAATCTGAAATGAAATAAACTGTAAAAAAAAATAAAATAATAAGAATCATGTTTTTAATAATCTGTTATATTGCTTATCCACTAGATGGTGAACATTCCTAAATACAAAACAAAGATTGGTTTGTTCCCAATGCGTGACCACTGCTGCCTTGGTTTAGGATGCTTGCTAGAAACGGAAATTGATATGAGCTTGTACAAACATAATTCTTTGTTTATTGATCCAGAGTCTCATAAGCACTCTGTGGCACGTTTGACCCAACACTGCTTGTTTTTAATCTAACCTGTAAATGATACATTGACTGTATTAGTACTGATGTATTCTGGTACTTTAGTCACAAAACCTCAGGTCTACCTTGTGAAGACGATATTTAAAGAAGAAATATTTAAATGTTAAAAGATACTTTGTTTTCAAATAACAGTTCCTTTGCAAGAGTTTAGATAGCTGCAAACTAAAGACTGTGACAATACAGAGTTCCTTGGGTACCTAACATACTAAATGGAGGTCACAATGTAGAAACAAATATACAAAGAATCTGATTTATCAACATATATTTGTTTAATTAACAATAATAGATGACTAATTGTATTAGTTTTATGTCCAAATATGGGAAATTTGCGTTGTTCTTCAAACAGGTACAAAGGTTTGTTGCTGCCATTGCTTGCACATGGGAAAATATTTTTCGTACCTTTTTCACAAGTAAAGCATTAGCATTTTAGCCATCTGCTTTTACCATCCTGTACACTCTGGAATGCTTCCATTCCCTTTTGATGCAGCTTGGTGGAAAAGCAACAGAGGTTTTAACCCTGCAGCCAAAAGGGGCCACTGGTGACCCATAAACCAGTGCCCTCCCTAGGTGCCCCTGCAAATAAATAAAAAGGGTTCTGTTCCGTCACTGTGGGAGGACTGGCTTAGCAACCTTCATTTGCAACCATTTACTCATTCATACTTCTTAACATACAAACTAAATACACACATCAATGGCTGTGGTGGAACGTGATGAACTATCCAGTATAGTTTGAGTTTCTCTTGTGTGAGCAGAACTGGAGAAGTTCTGTGTTTTTCTGTTTGACAATGAATGTGAAATATCTTTGGTCAACAAAACTTGTTGCGGTGAGTGTGATTATTGTCTGGCACCCAGACTCCATGGCGCTTACTGGGTTCCATTACATGTTTCTTCTATAGGCACTTCAAGGAATGTAAATGTAGATCAGTATTCTGTAAAAGGTATTGTTGTAGAATTCAGGATATTTAATCAGATAACTTACATGGTGCACTTGAGACACACAATTGACTCAAGGACTATGTTATCAATTATACCATACTGTAAATATGTGAACTGCTAGGTGTAAAGAAGCATATTAGAAATGGTATAGTCTACAGTAACATACTGTATGTTTCAAAAAATGTTAAATTTTCCCATCTTCTCATCCAGGAGGCCTGTGATAGCAGAGCTAGGAGTCTTGTCCCACATCCAGATCCTGGAGCAGTCCTCCTAATCATTTCATAGCTTACTGTGGGTAAATGGCCATGGCACAATGCTTCCCCAGGCACACAAATAAGTGACAGCTTTATTTATTGGAGGGTCTGGTAACAATCCACAGGGTTGTTCCTGGTCTCTCTGTTTGCTGTCCTCTGCGACTCCTCTACCATACCAAAGTATTTTGTATTCTCATTCCCAAGCAAGCCTAAAAGACGAAGAGTTTCCAAATGGTAGGTAGCCAGCTTGAGGCAAGCTCCAGACTGCCTGCGTCAGTATGTTTGTCCTAGAGACTGAAGGTCTGCCCCTTGTAGAGAGTCTAGCCCCACAGGGACGCTGGGGGCCAGCTATAAAGGGCTAGCTGCGTCCCCGGTGTATTGTCTGTCTGTTAGCTCCTTGTGAGCAGGAGGCGCAGCATGTGGTCTTGTAGTAGTCATACACACATAGTCGAGCCTGGACCACCACGTTACAGTTGAAATATTTGTCTCTGCAGTTTTCATCTGAGAAAAAAAAAAGAGTTAAAATTGTAGCAGGCTAAAGCATTTAATCAAAACTGTGATGATGGAATTATATGTTTTGAAATAGAAGGATATTTTGCATAGATTCTACATGATTACAATCAGTGACCGACCTATGTGTGGGACGCAGGGCTCAGGGTTGCACTCCTCTTTGTCCACTGGCCTCAAATGCTCCTCACAGCCCTCATTGGACAGCATGTCATCCGAGAGACAACGCACCTCCCGCACACGGAAGCCCCCCTCACATGTTTTAGAACACTAGAGAGATACATGCAGCACACAGTGTGAACAATTAAACAAATATCAACACAAACTCTTTAATTCAAGCCTCTCCAGAGACTCATTTTAAAATGGACCTTTTGAGGAGCCAAGCATTTGTGAAGGTACATGCATGTGAGGCTTCTTTACTCACGGCGCTCCAGTCTGTGTGGTACCATTTGGCCCCACAGGCTTTGAGGTGACAGCTCTGCTGTCTGAGCGGTCTCTCCAGGGAGGAGCACTCATAGGGGGGCATAACACTGTGCCCTTCCTCAGACTTCAGTAGACACACCACTTCCCTCTGCTGGCTGCCTGCTCCACACTCTGCAGAACACTGGGGACGGAGAGGGCAGTAACCAAACCCCACAGCGCGGGTGTGAGACGGGAAATAAAACATCAGAAAGACAGCACATTCAACAAACTCCCGATTCCCACGCAAACTCCACGTGACCTATGGCTGTCCTCTTACCTGGCTCCAAGGTCCTGTGAACCACTCAATACGGCTCTCACATGGACCGTTGTTACAGACCTGTGAGTCAGCAGGCCGCTCGTAGCCGCAACCCTCCAGGGGGAGGCTGCTGATGTGATTGGTCAGGCACAGTACACCTCTGGTCCGCACGCCCATGCTACACTCTGCAGAGCACTACAGGAAAAGGTTACACAATATGGTGTGTACAAAGGAACAGCAGACATCATGATAAATATCACAGAAAAAGAGGAAAATACAATATGTTGGATTTATTGCTTTACCCTATCTCCCCAGTCAGTAAAGAACCAGCTCTTGGCACAGGGCCCCATATCACAGTTCTCTTTGTCATCAGGTCGAAGCTTCATGTTGCACTCTTCATCAGGCACAAAGTCCCCAACGTTGCTGACACAGTGCACCTCTCGGGACCGCTGGCCCACCCCACAGGGAACTGAGCACTTGGATGACACACACCGGCTGGTTAGCAAACCTTGTGACTACTCATAACACATATCACAGACTGTAGAGCATGTTTTGTTTTTATTACTTTTACTGGCCCACAACCGATAACAAAAATACAATTAATGAACAGAAATGACATGCATGAATGACACCTGTCACGTACAGCAGTCCATTCGCTGCGAATCTGCCACTCGCTGCAGATCTTTATTTGGCAAGTGCTGGTCGTTTCTGGACGCTCCAGATGACGGCACTGGCTGGTATGGACGTTGAGGGTATGGTTTGCATATACTTGGCGACACAGGACCTGACGATGTTGCATCCCCAGACCACAGGTCTTACTACACTCTGACCACTCTCCTATGTCCCAGCTACACACAAGGACCCATGGTTAGCTATCCAAAAGACAAGGAAAGTGTTTGTGTATTTTTGAGCGTTAGATGTATATGTGTTTCCGTATGTGTGTGTGTGTGAGTGTGATTAATATGTCGTTCAGTGTCCCAGAGACATTCTCACAATGCTGGGCAGGGCTGGAGACTGCATGGCTCCTCCTGCGAGCTGGGCCTGGAGTTGCTGTCGCACAGGCTATCTGACACCTGCCCCTGGCCCTGTCTGTGGAAACAGTGGAAGATGCTGAACCTGCTACCTGTAAACAACAAATAGGAAACCGTTACCTTTATTGATAAGCCATATTTTCCCTGAATGGGTAAATGTGGTGTAAGTGAGAAAATGATCGAATGACATATGTTTTTCTTCACCTCGACCACAGGTGGCGCTACATTCTGTTGACCCTGCAAGTTTCCAGTTGTGCTCTTTCTGGCGTCGGGGTGGCTGAGCTGCCGGTATCTGTCTGTCTGGAGCCTTGGGAGGGTATCTGTCACCCCTCTGGATGTTGGTGCCACCTTGCCCACTCAGAGTGTTCCCTGAGTGAGATAACGGAATAGGTCAGCCAGGATCATAGCCAGAAATAAGGAGGCTGTTGCTAGGATGTAATTAGATGAGTTGGTTTGAACAGATACTGTAAGTAGGATGATCTCACTTTCAGGTATATGGGTAGGCCCCTGGGGGCTAACTGGCTTGTCAGAGGGGAGGGTGTACTCATATTGCACTCCAGGGTTGGGCTGTTGGTAGATCACCTGAGAAAAAATACAGTGTTATTATTATCCATAATTAATTAAGAATACGTTTTGTGTATCCTTGAAAGAGTAGCTGAAACTTTTGCAAGCATTTTCTGAAGGCACAGCTTTCTATAGTGAATTAATTTAGGCCAAAGATAGAATTGACAGTATGTAAGCCACTGACTGACTAACATAAACGTCCAGTATCTCATTAGTGGGCCCCTCAGCCTGAAAGGACTCCCCAGCGGTGCTGGTTATTTCGTTGGGTCGACGGTAGGTGAACATAGTGCCGACTCCCTCGTACTTCCCTGGCCGGTCAATGGCCCAGTTCCCATTGATGATGAAGCGTCCCGAGCGACTTCGCAGTGCTAAAAGCAACAGACAGAATTAATGCTGCTCAGTTTGTCATTGAATGACAAATTGACATTGCTTTTCAGCTTTGCATTTGCAACCATTAGTGACATTATCTGCCTGTGTATAAGACACATGAATATACGTTATTCCAATATGTTACATATGAAAACAGGATTTTATCATGGACATATTTAGAATTAATACATTTACTAATAGAGCTAATCTTTGATTATTATGTAGGCTACTCCGGGCTAAAATGAATAACCTCTAACGCACAATGCAGGTTGGTTGAGTGTGCCGTGGCAGGCCTCAGCTGTACTATGATACACCCACAGTACAGGGCAGTGCAGTGTACTGT